>JAQIXT010000034.1:0-111694 GCA_034700445.1 Stenotaenia linearis | reverse complement strand
ACCGCCATAGGCCAATTCCAAATACTAAACATGTGGTTAATTGCTATGTTTAACAATCGATTTACCTTGAGGTGTTGCTGCATAAGTGGGTTCGGGAAGTAGATACGGTGTAGTTGTAGGGTACGTCATTGATAATCCTAAAGGATTGAAGTTGTTCATTTGAGTACTTCCCATCTGTTTTCTCCAACGTGCACGCCGATTACTGAACCACACCTGGATTTAAAATATAAAAAAAAAATTATTTTAGTTATTGAAATTATTAGAAAGTTTATTTCTAGATAAAAGTTTGATGGAATTTTGGGAGTAGTTAAACGGATTGTTTGTTTTCTAGTTTTTCTATTTATTTCTAAGGGACATTGCCGTGTACCTGCACTCGAGCCTCTGTTAGTTTGGTTCTTTGGGCTAATTCTTCTCTCGTGTATATATCTGGATATTGGGTTCGTTCAAAAGCTTTTTCCAATTCGTCAAGTTGAGTCGCGGTGAATGTCGTTCGACTCCGTCTCTGTTTTCTTTTGAGTGCAATACCAGGTTCCGATTCGCAGTCGGAGTTATCGGATTCTCTGCCTGGAATTGAAATTAAAAAATTAAAGAATTAAAAAAAAAACTCTCCAGGTGTAATCAAAATGGTGAGCGGTGACTTGGCGAATTCTCTCGGATGACAAAAACACAAAAGGATCAAAGAAAGAGGGAAACAAAAATTAAACGAACGCTCAACAGACCCGGGTTTGTGTGAACGTGACTCAGCCACAGAGGCATCCGGATAATTATAGAGCCATTTATAAAGCAAGCGGGCACTACAAAAGACGTGGTAAAAGTTGAAACAAGCAGGGTATTTCAGCTCTAGAAACTTGCTTGAAAACATAGGAAATGGCTTGTTTTTAAGTTTTTCATCACAAATTACAAATTTTGCCATTTAGTGTCACCTTAATCACCGACTTAATTATACATTGCTCCACATTCCTACCTAATTGGTCTAGACGCCGCGTTGTTTCTGCTTCATAATGAGACAAATTGAGCATGCGCAATTGTCCATCTTCATCAGCCAAAAGGCACTTGGACACGCGACAGGGTCATTGGATAATTTAATAATTTAATTCAACTTTCCCCTGGCGTTTTCCAACTCACTTAAGTCATCTGTGTCACTATTAACTTTTTTTATTTTATTGATTCTTTAAATTACGGTAATTTTAATCCCCCAAAAAAATTGAGTGAGAACCTTCAGAAGAAATGCTTTTTGAATTAAATAATCAAGTGAAAAAAATAAAATGAGAAATTTTGCCTAAAGTGTCTCTAAATTATCAATTTTACATTCTTTTATAACTATAAAAATTCGCAAATGACATCCACGGATAAATTACCACCGATACGCTCCCAAATTATGTTTTTTTTATGTCGGTTGAAGAAACAATACTTTCTTTCTTAAGAATCTCTTTTGAAGCTGCAAATGGATAGTTCAACACCCACAAATCTGCACGCATGTGGCCCTTGTGATTGATAAACAAACACATGGATCACAAATTGAAAAAAAACTCGTACAGAAAAAATTGTTCAAAATAAAAACCACAAGTTTACTTCATTTTCATCTACATTGCTCCGCAAAACACCTGATGGTTATTAGCGAGCAAGTAGGCCTACAAATCTCTCCCGTCACCCTGGGTGGTGGTGGAGGCCGGCGGCTAAGATCGCGTCCTCGGCCACCGAGCCCGCATTTGCCCCACCCCCTACATCCCCACGACTCGATCCTAATAAATTGGCCAGGGTCGGTAGGTCGGTGCAAATGAAAATTAATACGCTTGGCGGCTCAGTTAACTCTGCAATCTACATTCCCTCCCCCAACAAAAACTACCTGTGGTGGACCCCTTGCAACGACAAGGCAGCAAAAAGGTCGTGACAACGCACATTCTATATCTTGAGAAATCATCTACTCAAATCTCCTCTTTCATCGCAAAAAGGATTATAAACGAAATAAAAAAAATACGAGAGGGGTGAATGTAAACTTTGTCCTTACAAGCATTTTTATTTTTTATTTCGGGAATAAATTCTAATGTGCGCAATGTTATGTAGTGCATTTCTTCGCACCTGTACTCGCGGTGCAAAATGAAGGCGCCGGTATTCGCAGGTGGGTGCCCGGGTGCCTCCCACGGCCGCTTACGAAGGCGTGAATCTGACATGGGGCCCCTGGCAAGAGCGCCGCGTGCGCCTGCGAAGGACGCGCTTTGAACTTAGCCGCATTTCCCTCAGGCCTCGCCACCTCGCCCCTTCCTCATCCCCCGCTGTTCCCACGGTAGATATACCAAGTTGCCAAGCGACCATTGCAAACTAAGATGGCCACAAACTGAACGCGATTATTGAAAGTGAATGACAGCAAAGATTATTCTTACTTATGGCTTACAACGTAGTATGATCTGCAGAAACTTAAAGCAATTCACTAAACTGGATTTGGCTTGGAATAAGCAAATACATATCCGAATGAAATCGTATTGTCAAATCAAGTTATTACATTTAGATCATATAAATTTAAATTATGTAACTCGTAAAAATCTAATGTAAGTACTGCGTTGAATGAGATTTGTAAGCCGATATCTTATTTGGTTTTTGGTACAGCAAAAATGTTTGATGCTGAGATATGAGCAAAGAAGAAACTAATAAATTCTACTTTTTTAAAACTATTCAGTACTAAAAGTATCCTAATTTAAAAGATCATATACAATTCATATATTTCTAGTCTACAATTTCCTGCTCACTTCCATAACAAGCGAGCAGGAAAATCATAACATATAGCAAACTCATTTCAGAACATCAGGCCATTTTTGTTGTTTTTGATGCAATTAAACATCAATTGTTTTAATTGTAATTGTTTATTCAGGAGACTTTCCTATTGATAAATAGACAGAACAATATATATGTCTTATATATGTCTTATTTTGCGAATAATTAAAAATAATTAACAGCGATGAAATGCTTCCCGCATTAAAAATTAAAAACCAATAGAGAGTTTTCGGAAAATAAAATTTATGTCTTTAAACTTATAAATTTCATGTTAATTATATATCTGACTTATAATTAACATGGAACTTATAAATTGTAAGACGTAAGTTTTGTTTACCACAAATACTCTTGAATCAACATTCAAATCTACTTTTAGAACAGTATTGTAAGATATCAAACCGTGAAAGAAAACTTTTTGTAGACAATATCTAAATAAGAAATATCTGCGACTATATTTACTGTCGAAGCCCTAATTGTAAAAATTCGATTTAATGAACTTTCGGAGATACGAACAAAACTAAAGGGCCAATCTGAGAGGAAATTCCTTTTTTAACCCGTCTACGATTGTTTTATGTTTTGTAAATGTATAACAATTTAATTTCTTTTTAAAAAATGCTTTTCACATTTGTTTGCTTTCTTGATGTGTTCTTGTTCAGTATACAGTATAATGCAAATTCAACTTAGGAACAATATGTCGAATTTGTTCCAAAAGTGTCTTCCCTAACCGGTTCGTAAGGAAGGGTCCGCTTGTACTTTCCGAGATAATAAACGCTAAAAAGTTTTGTTTTCCTCGACTATTGAAAATGACCAGACTTTTTACACACTTTGAATAGATCACATATATACGATCTGAAAAGTTAATTTAAACGATGACGATGATAAAAAATATATTGTATCAAAAATTGTAAACTTTGTTACCGTTCATAGATTACAAAGCTTTACAATTTTATTGCATTTTCCGAATTTTCCTAAATCGGATGCAGAACACGGTGGCTTCGCAAATTTCTAAATTGCGTCTAAAAGTAGGATCTTGCACAATTTTCTTTAACTTCAAGTACAAAGAAATCCTTTGAATACTTAAGTTCTAAATTATCGAACCGAGTTCTCGAGTCTGCGACTATTTTGGAGTAACCATTTGCCCCTGTCACTCATTGCAAAGATGAATTCGAGTTGCGATAACCTCGCGTCTACCTCGAAATCTGATCCATCATCTGATAAGGCGGCGTCGCGTGCGCTTCATAACAACCGTATAAATAAGCGACATGTGGATAATTTTTACTCATTTATACTGCCTCCTTCAGGCAACTTCATGCTTTCATTTTCAGATCAGACAATCTTTTTTTCTTTTCGCTCCTTAGTCCTTAGACTACCTTTAAATTTCCATTTAAAATTAAATCTACATCGCAATAAAAAAATAAAAAAACTTCGAAATCTTGTCTGCTTGTTGGCAAATTACCCACATATCTTCGTAAACTCCTTCAAAGGTGTAAATTAAAACCATTCTCTCAGACCCCCTCAGTGCGTTTTGATTAAAAAGCGACGCGGATCTAGCAACAGCACACATATCATTACACCATACCAACAAAAAGATATAACATCTAAGCGCTTTAAACTTGTATTTCATTTTATTTTACTGCTTATTTAAAAGAAAAGACCTGCCATTTTGCGGCTATTATAAAAATGTTATTATTTTCAAATTTTTTGTCATTAAAATGTTTTTCCGAGAGTTTAATGACATTCGATATTACGAGTCCAGAAATTTCGCTTTTAAACCAAAGAAAAACAAGTCACTTCCCTCAAGGTTTCTACAAATCAATCAGAGACAAATAATGGAGAGTGTAAGTTTTATTCCCACTTGGCAAAAGATAGGCGTGTCAGGGTGGTCGTGCCCTCGGCCCCTAGGCCGGAGCCGTGAAACGAGGCCCTGTTTATTTGAGCCGTGTAATTGCCCGGTTCCGCTTGATCGGAGATACAAGTCCTTCTATGACTCGATCGCACCGCTTGAAGTGCTGCTAAGTTCTTAGACTGAATTGCTCACATCATTTACTTTTGATTTCAAAAACAACCCCAGTTGAAAAAAAAGAGATAATGATAATAAAAAGATAGGCTAAGAACACAATTCACTGCAATACCACATAATTTCCTTGTCATTTTTGACATATATACTATTTCAATTTGATTAAAGTTAAACATGGGAAAAGAGGGAACTCGGTGATTCTCGTCAGTCACACACCTGTTCTCGGAGACATATTGCTGTGAAAATATTCTTGACACCTTTTTCGATAGTTTTGGGCAGATTCGAGGGAGCAGGACTGCGATTGAGCTGTAAGGCCGCCATGTTTATGGACTGTGATTACAGGGTGGCGTTCGAGGGCTCCTTGTCTTAATTCCTAGCTCCATGCATCATTAGGGTTTGGCCTGTGACCTTAATCACTCGGCTACACGCAACGCCTGTAGGGATGCACGTGAGAATAGTCCCTCCCTATCCCACTTTCTTATCCTCCCCCAATCACCTGGGCAGCTGAGATTTATTAACTATTGGAAGTCCGAAAGATATCGGTGAAAAAATAACATAAAGGAGACAATTCAATTTGGTTGGTTCGCAAATTAATTAAAAGATTAAAGGGTGGTTCAGAATAACTTGGAAAAAATTAAAATCGAATTGGAAAAAATTCGAATAGTGGACTTAATTCGAATTTATTCGAATTTGTTTTCCGTGGAAAGTAGTAAGTAATTAATTCCTATAAATTTTGATATTTTAAAATAAGAAAACGTTGTTTTCTTGTGATGTTTTGGGATGAGTTCCATCGACCCTCAGGAAGAGTTTTGGAGGTAGGACTAATTGCTTCGTTTGACAGACAGTGCTCATCAGGTGAAGCACAGGTGTGAAAGCAACCCTCAGCGGGTTGGAGGTGGGCTCCTCGGCGCAAGGTGATAATGGGCTGACATTTCCCCCAGGAATCGAGCCAAACCGAAAGTTGGCCCCCTACCGTTCATTGTGATCCAGGAGCATGCGCAGAGGGGAGCGAAAAGATGCCTCTTCATTCGACGGGGTGCATGCACAATGGAAGTCACATACGCAAAGATGGCATCAAAAGGAGTCGACCTCGCCAAACACGGACCTCCCGCCGAGAGCATCAGTGGACTGTGTGTTCCAAAAGTACTTTCGAACGCAATTGTCCGTTAAAATGAGGCGAATTCCTCGAGAGCCCACCCTGGGGCCTTCACATCTTATTACATCACATGTATACACCGAGTCACCGTCTGAGGACATTAAAACGAACAAAGAGAGACATGTCACGTTTGATGTTGTGACCATTGAACTAGTTTAATCCTCGAATTGTCCAACTGGGCTATTTTAAATTGTAAACTTCGTGGAAGTCCAAGTTATCAAAAACAATTCTTCTTTTAATCCTTTGGGTTGTTTATATTTTCTTTTATGTTTGATTTATTTTGGGACTTAATTAATTTAGTGGGTTAATTTAAATGTAGGTTAACTGGCGGTTAGATTTAAGCGAGTAATTATTTTCTTCGCAAATGGGCAATTTCACATCACTTTAAGCTTGTAAAACCAAATAACTTAATGCTTAACGACAAACTGAGAAGTCAAATTTCCCCATTTCCTCTGTAAAGTGATTCTTGGTCGGTGGTCAATGGGCCAAAGCAGGTGACACCACCTGCCAACAAGGGTCTTTTCTCACCGAACGTAAAGGGGGGTCGTTTCAGCCCATTAGAGTCGCGCGAGCCACCCCCTCATCAACCGGTGAACAAAACTAAACCACGAAACAAACAAAAAATGCTCCTTGCTAACACTCACTCAAGTTAAAACAGTTGAAAATAATCACTCCCCTTCTAACTTAAATAGCAGTTTACTGATAAAAGAAAAAGAGGGTATAGGGGATGGATAAAAGAGAAAAGAAAAGCTGTCAGTCACAAATAATGAAAAAGGAAACGCGAGGGGTTACGGGCAATATTGGACGCGTGACCCGACTGTATCCGCTCAGTTAATGGCGCCTTTCCACTTATTAGCTACTAAGGCGCCCACAAATTCATAAATGGGTTAAGAGCATTTCGCATTAATTCATTGTTTATTTGTTTATAGTATTAAAGCAATATATCTGGAGATGTTTTAATCTAGTCTAATGATAATTTGATTTGCGAGCAATGACTCGAAATTTCATTCACATTTGCACTAGGCGGCGCTCCGTTTTCATTCATCTGCCTGCACCCAGGTGATGGATGCGTGGGCGGATCACATCTTTTCTTACCGCCCTCTAATCGTGAACGAGCCGTAGGCAACAACTCATTACATTCGCGGTGGGTTGTGCCGGTGGACGGCGGTGTCAAAAGAGTATGAAATTTCGCATTTGACCACCTTTTCCGTGGATATTTTAATCATACGAGTGAAAAATGAAAGGCCGCCCCGTCAACTATTTAGCATTTCAAGTACTAGCTCACCCAAAATTCCGTCGATGGTGTGTTTCGTTCCTCCTTTTTCCAAGTCCTTTCGGTCCAGAAGCAAATCTTCTTCCAGTTCTCCCTTCGAACGTCCTCTGAGCACTCTGCTTATGGAACTGACCGAAGGAGCAGTACTTCTGTCACAAATGCCCTCCTGCTTAACGAATAATTTTTACATTTTATATTATTATTGAATTTGTATACTGTTTTTTATTTATGTTTTTGAATTTTCTTTCATCAATTTTTCAATAATGCTTACTTTGATTAATCTGTCGCGTATCTCCCAGCTAAAAATACCCGGATTTTCCTTCTTATATTCTTCGATTTTTTTCTCAACTTCAGGTGTAGCAACTCGAGGTTTGCTGCCCCCAATTACACCTGGTCGGATGCTGCCCGTTTCCTAGCAACGGAATAAAACAATTCAACATAAATTAAGTAACCCATTTTTTCACATATCATAAATGCGCACTAAATTATGTCATGAAATATTTGGTATACCTGAAGGGAATCATTTTTAAATTTATTTATAAAAACGATTTTTTATTATCACCTTTCCTTTGCAACTTAAAGTTGAAAGACGCCGATTGATTTTAGAAACTTGTCAAGCTAGTTTTTATCTTTATTCGTCAGAATGCAAATTGATTTACGTCATCACTTTTCCACCCAATTAAATTAGAGGTAATAAGAAATGAATTAATCTTCAACCTCACCTGATATCTGTTGAGAATTTTCGAGACGCAACCGTGAGAGACTCGCAGTTGTCGGCTGATAACGCACGGCCGGATTCCGGCTGCTGCCATTTCAACTATCTTGAGTCGAATATGGTTAGGCAACGGTCTACCATTGATGAATACTCCACCCAACTGATTCACACGACCCTGGCCTGAAAGCAAAACAAAAAATCAATTATTATTATTTAAAAATAATACATTTTTTATGCGATTAAATAAATAAATGAACTTTTTGTTGACTACTATAATTACAAATGGTCTTATTTTATCATCTGAGCAAATATGATTGAACACTACCCCTCTATCACCCCTCCACCCTGAGGGAATTGATAATAATGACGTCATTTCATTCGCTAATGGATCCTTTCTTTGTATAAAATACTTAAAGCCTAATTATAAATATTGTTAAATTCAGGTTTCCAAGAAATTTTACTAAGCAGTATCACATGTGAATGACCGTACAAGAGTCCGAACGATGTGTGGTATGCTAAATGCGCGGCGTTCGGCTCAAAAGATGGAAGGAAATGCTCCCTGCTGGCTAATTATGCTGCCAACATGGCGGTCTTCTGTGTGACAAGTGTAATTAATTAAGTACTAATGCCGTAATGATGGGCTCGCGCGGATGCCAAGTCTGGCATGCAGGAAGGATAAGAAAACAACAATAAAAAAAAGATTTTGTTCGGATCAATAACTTTATATCTCTTTACACTCCATGTGAGGCAGTAAAAGGAAATTACAATTAACAATGGTAATTTTCATTTTTTAAATTGATGGCCGAACTCGAGTATGGGATGAAAATCTTTCAACAGCTTTTTTTTCGGGTAACAACAACCGCAGTTGTTTTGCTTCTTAAATGAAGACACTTCTGCGTGATAGTACCGCTGAAAATGGCGCATTTAGGGTGAGAAAAAGCGCGCGTGACTGAGTTTGAGTGCAAGATGCAACTGTTGAAAAGGGACCCTCTTTCTTTCTCTCTTTTTTATCTTTTTTCACAGATGGAGAACACAAGGCACAAAAAAAGGAACTTGTCAATGACACAAATGTTGAGTCGAGTTGTTTGTGCTCCACTTTGTAAAAGGTAGACCGCCTGGACCAATGTTAAGTGCTTTCTCAGATTTCAATCTATCTTAACACGCGGAAGAAGATAATTTTTTTTTAAATATTTTTTTTTTCTTCACCTGAATGATTACACTTTTTATTGCCTTAGTCTAAGATTACTTTGTTGTTTCCTGTAATCAGTTTTCGTGACAAGTGTAAAGCTACTTGTTTTAAAAAAGCGCGTTCAATAAATCATTGAAAACGTTACAAGAATAAAATTTATTTACAAAAGCTCAGTTGGACGTGGTTAACCCTTTTTATCTGTAAGATATGGTGAACACCGAGGGGGCGCTTGGAACTGGTGTCCGCTGCAGTCAGACATTGATACCCTATAATCATGAGCCGGGGGTCACTTTAGATCTTTGGCCGATTGTCACTAACAGCAAGGATGGAAGAAAAGACCCATCATTCAATTAAGTGCTGAGCTCAAACTCATTTCAACCTTTCAAATTCACTGTTGAAGCCATAAGCCCTCCCAAGCAGACGTGAGCGACGTTGGTTGCAACATTCCGAAGAATGGTGTCAAAAACAACACAGGTATAATTACAAAAGGTGGAAAAATATTTTTAAAGTTATCATTAGTTTACGGCCTCCATCATAAAAGACATTAAACGTCAAAAACTTATAAAATTAGGCTTTATACTTAATCATTAACTGATTAAAATTACAATATGCGAGCGAAAAACTATGCATTACAGTTTATGGCTATCGGTCATTCCATTTCTACTCATAAAAAATTGTCGTAAATAGAGAAATTATTCAATCAAAGTTATAATTTAGCTTGACGAGGCTTTGTGCTCTATAGATGTCCATTTAAATAATCAAACTTTGTTTGTTTATCCTGTCATCGCCTTATGATTGGCGCAATTACTCGTCTGATCGTTTTATACTCGCGTAAATGTGTTTCTTCTTTATTTAATGGCATTTTACTCCCTATCTTTTCTTTTCTTTTTTCTTTCTTTCAGGTGTTAACACAAGCAACTAACATCTGCGCGCCTTTTTTCTTCGCCAAAAACATAATAAAGTGTTCATTAAAGTGGCTAGCGGCTTCCCTCCATCACCGAACCCGCGCTGAATATTAATGCCGCACACTCGGGCATCAGGCCTGTGATTTCCTCACATTAAGATGCCTCGGTATATCTTTGACAGTTGAGCTCGTTTCAGCCTGTGGGGGCTCTTCTGATGGATACCTGACAATTATTTGGCATACCCGCTGCCCTTTTCTGTCAGGTACTGTCCCTCATAATCACACCCCCAGCACGTGTCTTAAAAAATTTCCCTCATATTTTGATCATGGGTGGCCTCGATTCCATCACAAAATTGCTTTGAAATTATTTCATACGCGCGTGATACCCTACACCGCCAACGCTAGCTAGCGTCCGCTACTCTGGCGTTTCGTTGCACCCTCTCGACCGAACCCAAAAAGGGACTCCGATTGCAAAGACGGGTGTGTTTTAGGGCGCGTGCTGCTTGGCTGGTCCCCAAAGTGACTCGGAAGCATCTAAAAGCCATACTGTGGTATAAATGCCTCGAGTGTAATTTGAACGAAACCCCGGGTTCTCTTTTTACCACCCCTCCTTCATCTTCTAACTCACCGCCTCTGATCACTAACTCCCCCGCAACATAACGTCCTCCCTTTTTATTTCTAAGCTAAAAGAGGGGTAAAACCTAAATGGGCCACTTTAGATGTCTTGAAAGGATATTTTAAAAGTTTAAAAAGCATATACGAATGTATGAGGTTTTGTTGTGAGTCCTAACAGTTTGCGCGTGCAAAATGGGAAAATTGAATGTTTCTTTTTTCTAATAGGAAACGGCCAATTGAAAACATGTGACAAGTGATTACGAAGAAGTGAAAATTTGAAAAACTGATAATAAACCGTTTGTTTTAAAATTTCAATTTAATTAATTTTCATTAAATTAAATAAGAGCAACCGCACCCAAAAAATTGCGTGCTTACGTTAACATAAAAAACGGTCTGTGAGAGGAAAAGACAAGTAAATGACAAGAAAAGTTGAAGATTGGTAATTTGGGATTTAATTTTTGCGATGCTTAAAAATGGAAAATAAAATATCATTTGATCTAAAATATTTCGAGATAAAATCTTGACATTTAAGAAACTGAGTTTCTTTGATCTCGCGGGTGTGCGTTAGTTTAATCTTTAAAATAATCTCACCGTGATAGTATGTGATTTAAGCGTAACAGTGGCGTTAAATATTGAATCTGAACAGTAATAAGCTTCATGATTAACTTATACGGTTAACTAGTTAATTTAGTGACAAATTTACCGGCTCAAAGCCGCAAATGTCACATTTGCAAGTAAAAATATTAAATGTATTTAATAACGCTATTTAATCTTAAAGTTATTGTTTGTTGTTTTGTCTCGTTAAATGTTAATTTAAAACATTTTAAAAATATTCTTTTCTGGAAAAATGTCGGGGGAAAACGGTTTGTTACGAGAAACGGATTTGTTTACCTTGAAAGGGATATCCCGCGAATATGGGCCTCATGTTGAGTGTAGTAGACATAGTCATGTCACCCGGACTTTGATTTTATCTTTGGTTATGAGCGCACGAGTGAGGACAGGACAAGAGCCGCTGAATGACGCCGTGTTGGATATTCCTTGTGGTGAGTGAAGTCAGATGGCTATGAGTTGCGAACACAGAAGACCTCGTGCTGAGGCAAGCGGGCGGGGGTGTTGTGAGCCGCGTCTCAATCGCTCATTGGTCGGATTCAGTTCCCTCCGCCTCTGGCAGGCCACGCACTGCAAAGAAGTGATCGTCGGGTGGGCGCCAGACTTGTCACGAGTCAGTTTTACGAGATGTCTTGCAAATGATTAGTTCGATTGCTCATTAATTACCTCCCTTCCCTCAGGATATTGTAAGAAACTTTACGATATAACACGTCTTTTTTAAAAAAAAATTCTTTTGAAAGCAAACTTCGGGTAACAATTTTAACTTCATTCTTAACAATAAAGCGTCATTGGACTATTTTTCCAGAAAATAAAGTTATGGGAATTGTCTATTTGGTAGGCAAAATCGAGGAACAAAAGAAAAGAGCAAATGAAAACAAAACGGCTTCTTTTTTGTCAATTGTATCGTCTAGGGAATTGTTACTTGACATGTTAAAGTCTTGGTGATGGGTCGGTTGTAAAATAATAATGGGATCCATCAGTCGTTTTCAGGAGGTTCAATGAGTTAGCTCAAATTTATCATGATTATGTCCCTGCCTGGGGTTACTGTTCCGTCTTGGTGATCTTTTGTCCCGAATCGTGTCTTCACCGTGGTTGAACCCGACGGGGACTCCAATAAGGGAAACGAGAAGCCGCGCACTCCTAGCTCGGTTGCCGCCTGCGTCGCGCTCCCGCTGTTACTTTTCAATATTGTCCCATTTGATTTTATCTGTGTAAACAACAATTTGACATCGAAACTTCTGTATTTACAACATTAACATATCGGTAACTACAACAATAAATAAAAAGTTTAGATATTTAGATATTTAGATAAGTTTAGATATTCGACTTTGCTCTTGACAAAAGCGAAATACAGTAAATGGCTTTATTTTGTTTTATTTTTATTAGGTAAATTTGAAAATTGCAATTAAAAAATTAAAATAAGCAAACAATTAAAGTTGCATCGTGTTTACGATTAATTTTGTTGTTTTATATTTTACGTTTTTATAAAATCGTTGAATTTAAAATTAAGCATTATTTACTTAACTTTATTTCTTTACATCTTATTTAACTTTTTCTTTTCTTACGCGAAAATTTGTTGCGTTTTCAGTGAGGCGCGTCGAGAATCGATGTTCCTTGTTTTCCAGTCTTTTGTTCCCCTCTTCAAGCAGATGAGGCCGAGCAAAAATACCGAGAACCGAGGCCAATTCGGAACAAATAACGTTACCGATGGAGGGTAAGGAAGAAAAATTGGCAAAAGCAATGTAAAAACGAAAGCCAAATGGCATAGCCCTGTAAATATCCATGACACAGCCACGAACATCACATTGATGCACTTGTCGCTTCTTTTTAATACCATTGTCTCGGTGAATTCGAACAGACTCAATTAAAATGTAACTGATGTGCACACAAGCTATTTTGATTTCTATGCAAATTAGTTCTGAAATTAATTTGTTTAAACATTTTAAGGTGTAAAGAATTGTATTCATCGCAATTTTTATCAAAATTTTATTTCGCCGTAAAGTCTACTATAAATTAAAAATTTAAACATACAACAATAAAAAATAAAAGTACAAAATTTGATCATTTGTCGACATGTTTTAAGGTTTAACTCTTAAATCGTGCGAGAATCATGACTAGAATTTGACGAAGTATAATAATGAGTTATGTCCATTGTCAACGCCTTTTAAGGTCATTTTAGCAATCAAACAACACATTTATTTAGTAGTTTCAAGAATAGATAAGGGATTCTTGGTAGCTTGCGTTCTTTGTCATTTATCAACAAGCTTAATAGCTTTTAAAAATTTTGTTTTTAGTATCTATACCCAATGCCAATATTTCATCTTGTTATTTGTGCAACTTCTCGTTACCGTTTATGTTGAATAAAATTTTTCAACATGTAATAATAAATAAAAGTGGATTTTTAACAATTTTTATAGAAATTGTTTATACTTCATCAATTTTAAATCTAAAAATTTCAATTTCAATTAAATCTTACACATAATCTAGAGATAATTAATATACGTTTCTAATTCGATTGATTCTTACATTTTTTATTTATTTATTTATTTTAATTTATTATATTTTTTTTTAGTATTTATGCACTTACTGTATTATATTGAACTTAATTAACAAAATATTTTCGTTATAACTAAAATCAGAAGTAAATAAAGTCTAACCAGCTAAAATTAAATCAAATTATAAACTACAAGCTGAACACGATCCGGCAGTCTACACCACAGACTGTGTTTGCACTGTCACTAAGACCTGAAGCGCCATCTAGCGAAATAAAACAATTTTAAAGAAAATAATATTTTTTCATAAGGTTTAATTAGTCTAATTTTTATATTAAAATTTTTTTTTAGATTAAAGTTTTTATAGCTGATGAAACTAAATTCATTAAAAAAAAAATTCACTAAAAACATTTCATTTTTAAATTCTGGGATGATGTTTATAATATACACACTATCAAATAACAAAACCATCAGTATTATTCCGTGTAAATAATGAATTTTTTTATTCAACTCAAAAGGGAAGACCAAAAAAATACACTCGGCCAGTTGAAACAAAATAGTAGCACGATAACATTTTTTGCCAAAATGGTGGCAGAGTAAAAAGAAATGGAAAAAAAAAAAGAAATGTTAAAAAACCATAACAAATGAATAAAAAAAAATAAAATAAAAATCCACACAAAATAACACTTATATGCCCGGTTTAACTATTTAAAGATATTATTCGCTGTGTAAAGAACACAAAATTCATATCTAAGCTACCACCCCAAAATAAAACATAAAAAAGTTCTCATATATATATATTAATTCTTTTCATGGCCACACTTTTGTCTTTGGAATGTCCAAATTATGTATTAAATAATCTTATTATCACAATTTAAAAAAAACTAAAAACCAGCACGATAAATATACATATATCCCATCACCAAATGGCAGTAATAAACTTACAACAAAAATATAAAGCTCCTGTATCAACTGATATGACGGGAGACAAAATTATACAAAACAAAAGGGATAAAGAATACAAAAAAGAATAAAATATAAAATAAACGCAACTATACAGCTAAGTCATTAATAAACTAACATTAAAAACTTAGTGCTGCTCAAAATCGCCGGTATTAAGTACAAGTTCTCACTAATCAACTCGCACATCATCACTAATAATGAGACAAAGAGAAACGGCAAAGCACAGGTAAACTGATATTGCAATTAACACAACCCAAATACTTAACTTAATTAACTCAGGACTAATGCGGAAAAACTAATTGCTCAAGTGAGGTGAAGACAATATAAAAACATGAAGATATGTTATCAATGTTTTTTCTTTTTTTAATTTTTTTGCTTCCCCGTCAACAAGAGCTGATTGTGAAAGATTTCTCGGCTCACGTGATCCATTCACAATTGGCCAATTCGATAGTCGGGAAAAGGATCACGCAACGGAGGCTTGTAAGGTGCTCGGGTGATACATTAAACGCGT
Source organism: Stenotaenia linearis (assembly GCA_034700445.1). Classification (NCBI taxonomy): domain Eukaryota; kingdom Metazoa; phylum Arthropoda; class Chilopoda; order Geophilomorpha; family Geophilidae; genus Stenotaenia; species Stenotaenia linearis. Next base: position 96,481 of record JAQIXT010000034.1, on the reverse strand, counting down.
CTTCAAGTGCAGTCATCTCTAAGAGACACCATCTACTAGTTTCTACACTGTGCTCAAAAATAATACGGACTATCGTATCGAATGGCACGACAATCGCATGTGGAGGACGACGAGTCGGTCGTAGTTAAGGAATTCAATTTCAGTCTTGTTGATTTAAGGAAAAACCACTATTATCACTTCTGGTCGACGAATACAAAAGACGTAAGCCAAAAATGAGAACAAATCAAAACTAAAAAAAGTCAGCCTCAGCCAGAAGAATCGTTTCAGTCTCTAAGCTCGCAACTCGTAATTGAGAGCTAAAGCGGAAATACACAGGACTGGGTAAAACTAGGGGATAAAAATACGAGGTAAGGAAAGGAGGTGTGAGTGATCAAAATATTTGAATGGTGTGTTCCAATACAAGTCCACAGCATTAAGTGGTAATGTTGACAATTTCTTGTACTGAGGCTAGCCAAGGAAAGCTAACAGTTTCTTCTGATGACGCCGTTTATTGTTAGTAAGTAAGGGTTGAATCGTCCCATTCCAAGTCGCGCTCCTTCACCTTTTCCGTTTCGTCTTCCGAACTTTCGATGTCGTCATGAAAACTGCTGTTGTCGTCTGAGCTGTCGCTGTCCTCGTCGTGCACGGCTTGTGCACCTCTTTCTTCATCTGCTAGTTGCTATTATCAACCAAAATCTTAGTAAAATATTTTTTTTAATCCACAAATTAGTACTTACATCCATAGGATTGACCGTAATTGTAAGAGAGGAATCATCCCATGCCATTTCGTCGTCCTCCCTCGTCTCTTGCGAACGCTGTTGAGCTGCACGTATACGGATGACACCCAACACGATCATAAACACCAAAAATCCAACGCACACAACGATTATGATCGTTACACTGTGACCTAAATAAAATAATAACAAAGTCATTAGAAAAATAATTCAAAGGCTAAAACATAAAAAGGGTTTGACAGTCTACACTCGTGATTTTTAAAAGAAACAAGTGAAAAAAATAAAATGATTAGGTGACAATAGCATGCGCAGCTGCTCCCAGACCCGGCGGGGAAAGAGTGCGTCGGGTTCAAACACACACTCGAGTTTGCATGCGGCTAACTATCAATTGTCTAAGCCGACCGCAATTCCAACCCAATCGCTAATGTGATGAACGACGCATGCGCCACTCAAAAGTCGACATCATGCACCGAACTCACCGACGGCACTGACCACCACTGCGCTAGTGCTTCCGGAGTAAAGACCTTAATAGAATCGATAGAAATGAAGATGAAATAGCTAAATAGAAAAGAAAAGAAACACTACACGCCCACGATGCATAATTCGCAACCTCGATATTTCCAGACTAGATGCAGTTAAAACACGAACGGTCAAAATATCTCGTGTGTTTCAAGCTGCCTACAATGAGTGAAAATGTTACTCACTCGCTGAACTAAGAGCCATAGTCTCAGAGGCATCAACGCTATTGCTTTCTAAGTACGTCGCTTCGTTCGTTTTGTGTTTTGGAGCCACAAAATCCACGTGATGTCGATTCACTTGTAAGTGTGAAGCGGGCGCTGGTTTGTCTGGTTTACTTTCGGTTTGTGGATGAATCACTGCCAACTAAAAAAAAATTTTCACTATTACATCCTATTCCAAAAAAATTATTTTTCACAAATTTACCGTCACTAAATATTCATTGCTGACAAAACGACCATTTAGTTCTGAACAAACCAATTTAAAGGCACGATTCAGGTAATAGGCTGGGTTACGGATGTGATATAATAACTGCCGGACTACTTGTTCGTAATTGAAAATCATGTCAGCACCTAATGCAAAAATATTCTTTAACACCTTCGTTTTTATTGGTTATTTAATAGTAATTTACCAGACAGAACTACACCGTCTTTATTCTGTTTATAAATTATGCCGAGTTCACTCAAGTGATGTTCAGGTAAAATAAAATATTCCAAGTCGAGATTGAGTGGTGGCAGAACAGAAACGGTGCAAGAGTCCAATTTGTATTCACCTAAAAAAAAATTTTTTTTTGGTAATAAAATGTACAAAAAATCTACAAGGAAGTTATCAACTTGCATTACCTGTTCTACGTGTTGTTGATTCATCTTTATCTCTTGATACGGTTATTGAAACTGATTCAAACACTTTTACGCCTTTTTTGCATTCATCGTAATCACACGCTGCTGTACTGGAACCATTAATAGTGATTGTTGGTTGTTCCGGTTGTAAAACCATTACGTAACTTTCTGTGAGAGGAACTTTTAGTGTCTTTCCGTTCGAACATCTGAAATGATGCAATAACGTGAGAATGATATTAAATTTAACAAGATTGGTATTTCAAAATGTATTTTAAGTATCGTACAAAACTGAGGTATAGAGTCTTAAATTCCGTCTGCCTGGCGTAGGAAATTCTCTAGAATTCGTGTACGCCACTTTTTGTACCAGCGTTTCCAAGTTTGTTTTATTGTTTCCTTCAATTGCCACTTCAGTCAAATCATTATTATTCAAAAGTTCCTAAAAACATAAAATTAAAATTAAAAATAAAAATAAAACTTTAAAAAATAACGTTTTACCATTCCAGGTTCAAGTAATTCCATTCCAGGAACTTCGAGACTTTCTTTGCACTTATGCAAACAAGCAAGAACTGATGGTTTTTCAGTTCGTCCTCTAAGAATTGCCAAACCAGCTAAAAATCCACCAAAGTGATGACCCATTCGACTCTCTCCACCGTGCCAGCACGCTCCAACAACAAGTGTTGTGTTTATTCCCTTTGCTTTATGCAACGGCCAATCATCAATAATGGCTGGATTTTTCTTCTCAACATGAAACTTTTGACCATCAACGTATAATGTAACCTAAATAAAAAAATATCACATTTAATCTAAATTCGTAAACAAATTTTTTTTTATAACAAACCTCGGGAAAATTAACATTGATAGCATAATGATGCCACTCGTTATCGCAAACTTGGCTCAATTTCCAACGCCATTCAGCCGGTTTAAATGTATTCATATTTTCTTCAGTGTAATCTCGTCTTATTAAAAGTATTAGTCGACAGTTGCGTACAAAAACTGCGTAGTGTGGACGTCCCATTTCTGAAGTAAAATATAAAATTTTATAATATATCTTCAATAAACGATTAAATACCACTTACTATGATCATCAGCGTTACAAATGATGTATTCTCGAACGTGTGAATTATTTTCTGTATGTTGTCGATGTTTCATCCACGTGGAAATGGTAAAATTATTTGGAAGATGATGTGGCAATGTAGAAGGTGGAATGACAACTGCATTTGTGACCCCATCAAATTCATAAATTTGATCACTTTCATGGCCATCATCTGTGGGCAAACTTTTCGTCCATTCTGCACCCAATCCAGGAGTAGGCAACAAATCAACACTGTCAACACTCGCTCCTGAAAGTACATCATCGATCATTTCAAAACCATTTACAGAATTGATTTTTTTACCGCATAGTTTACGCTGCGATTCAACGGAATATGTGTCACGATCACATCCTTTGCCTATGTGCTGCGTGGCTAATGTGACTTTCGTGGAAACGTGTTCAACTTGACATGGAACATCGCACAGATCTAGCTGTGATTCTGGGAATAGAACCTTTCTGCCAGATCCGGGCGTATATTCGATTCTTTGAGGAATGCCTAGACATCAAAACAACATTTATAAATAATTTCACACAAAAAAAATAATAAAAGTACCTTTCCAGCCCAAATGACACACTCTGTTTACTTTAATCGTCACCATCACCGGTTTCGAGCGTTTCATCCCGCAATCGTACGCGTATACCGATAAAATGTGATTGTGGGATTTACCCCAATCTAACGCTTCTGTATTTTTGATTTTGCCTAAAATCATTTAAGATAGTTTTAGGGTGATTAATTGATTATTTTTTTTAAAAAAAATTTAATCACTATAATGTGTACCTTCTGAATCGATAACAAATAATTGGTTGGGGTCAGAAAACTCGTATTTACACACATCGCCAAACTTTGGCGTGCAATCTTCGTCTGTCGCTTTTACTTGTAAAATTTCATCATAAATGCGTCCTTCGTCTACTTGCACAACGTAAGACTGTTGCAAAAATTCTGGTTCGTACTCATTGACATCTATCACCGAGACATGAACAGTTGCACTAAAATTTAAGGGGAAATAAATAACCTTGACACGTAACAAATACGGCTTTAAAATATTAGCGCTATTTATAGTATCGACATTCAGCTAATAATTAGTGGCAAAAAAATAAAGCCGGAAAAAGTATTTTTTGTCTTACTTCTCAGAATATACTCCATCACAGCTGACAGCAGCGATGCTAAATTTGTAATTTTTTCTTTTTTCACAATTTACTTCCTTTTTGGCAATAATTTCTGCAGTCCCGTTCGTCTTGTCTACAAGCCGCAACTGGAATGGAACTTCACCGTGTGGTTTATTTACGACGCGAAAATTGCATATTTCCGCTATAAAACAACCCCGAAAAATTATTTAAACATTTTTTTCAAAAACTGTATAAATATAACTCATTTACCTCCTATGGCACGGATTTTTGGAGTGACTTCAACAGTTAACTCATCTTCTCTAATGAGCCCATGATATCCGACTTCAGGTTTAACTAAATCCAAATGTGGAACTATTTAAAAAGAAGAAAAAAAAACTAAATCCATGGAAACGTATTTTCTTTCAAATATTAAAACAACATTAAAAAATGTGAAAAATTTGATCAATAAACCCACGTTTAGATAGAGAAAATTGTATACGTCAAAACCTTTCTTATTAGAGAGATTTAGGAGAGCTAAACTTCTAACTTGTAACTTGTAAAATTCCATGTTAACTACAAGTTACGTGTAGTTAACATGGAATTTTACAAGTTACAAGGTAGAAGTTTGGCTCAGCTAAATTTCTCTATTTTCTAAGAATTACAAAACAATTCAAACAATTCGCCGTATATTAAAAAAAATTTTTTTAATTGTAACGATAACGACTCATCTTGCTGTGTGAAAAATAAATTCCACATTTGATACGCCTGTTGAAACCTAATACATCATCCGTACAAACAAACAGTAAATTCAATCAGATATGATTCAATTTTACAATTTCAATATTCTCCTTCCAAACACTAATCGATATTCAAATCGTAATCGATTTATTTTAAACCTCAAAATAAGATTAAAAACAAAAATAGATTGACAACACAGCAACACGACTTGAATTCCCAAGCCTTTGACCTCGAATAGACAAATGTGATGTGAGAATGTATTGATTTGCAAAGAGTGGAAAAAACAATTTATCAAGCAATTATTTTCAAAGATTAATTCCAAAAAAACACGTTTAGTATTCATTTCCTATGTCAATTGGAGAAAATATGAATTAATTTTAAAAATTTAAAAACAATCGATTTTTTAAAATAATCGGCAACTCGATTTCTCAGGTAAGAAAATCGATTTCATTGAGCCTTGGTTGGCTGTTTGTTGCGCGGAAATTTTTGCGCCTCAAGTAAAAGGTGATCAAAGCTGTCGGCCACTTCAGCTTTCCTTAAAAGGAAAAACACCGAGCAGCTGCATGGCTCACTCCGCTCGGAGACAAAAAGAAAAAAAATACAATGTCAAAAGAACATAAAAAGAATAAAATTAAACAAGGAAGGCCGAGCGCCTTAAGAACCCACACATTCATCAACCCATTAATTATGTTTAACTTATCGAGAAATGTCCTTTATGTTCGTAATAGCACAACATTTTATATTACTTTTTGTCATTCTTAAATCGATTAGTTTTCATGATGTTGATCTAAGGTTTCAGGTCGTTACCTTATCTTTTCTACCTGATAATGAGCCGACCTACTTACGTGTAAATAATAAAGTAAAATATTACAGAATTTTTTTTAAAAGCGTTATAAATTAACGAGTCATTTTTTTGCTTAGAAACCGTGTAAGCAATAATGTCTAGTGTTTAAAGTCAAGATCGGGGACAAGAAATGAACCAAGACGTTCCCCCTTCATTTTCACGGCGTTATATCTCAACATGGCCGACACTCATCGTGCTATACAACAACACGCATTTACCTGGATTCTTTTCAGACACTATTCCACTAATCCACGCCACGAGGAGTATCCAAATGTACCCCATTCTTGATTGAGAAACACACTCTAAATGCCGTAAGAAGGATGTAGCTGAAAAAACACAAATGTAGTCTATGTTCTTCTCGCGGAACGCACCTCACCCTGGCGTTGGCGAGTAAATTTCTTCGCTTATGGGATTGGTCAATGACGTTATTAGTCACGTGACTCCTTGCCGCCATGTTGAATTGAGGAGATCGTAAATTCCTAAGGATGTTTGTTCTGCTGTTATTAGAAAATAAAATTCTCGTTTGTTATATAACTCTTTTCTCTTGGAATTCCCACAAACCAAATTACTGTAATTTAACGCAACACTTTTGTGAAATCAAAATTCTTTAATGAATACATAAAAGTACAAATTTATTAATTCCCCCAGCATTGCAAATGCTAAAAAAAGTTAAGGTATAAAAACCGTAAAAGGAAAGGTTTTTTTTTATAATCCATCTTTTATGTTAATAGTAACTTGTTTTGCACATACACTGCAATTTTTGTTATAGCTATTATAAAATACAGAAATGCAAAAGAAAGAAAAGAGAATTCATACGATATAAAAATATTGAATAAATACGGAATTGATTAGGTTTACGTCATCTCTTCCCATGATACGCAAATTACATTCCAGTCACTTTCTCTTACTCATTTGAGTTACATTTTTCGAGCCAACTGAGCAATTCATTTATAACGTTTGTAAACAAGACCCATTCCAATTCAACATTTAATTAATGAAATTTAACTTTTTTTTGCATATATAAATCCAAACAAAAATTACATAATTAAATCACCGTAAAGAAATATTCAAGAAAAAAAAAATCTATTAATTATTATTAAATAAAGAGAAAATGATTGGCCGCAGTGAGATGATCCATCCGCCGACTTGGTGCCCTCTTGACGTAAAAGTTTCATGACAACAGTTCAATATTAAACATTCTATATTACTACTTCAAAACTTGTAGCATTGTTTTCGATAACGCCTTTATCTTCTAGCATTATAATAGCACACACTTCCTTCGTTTTTGTGGTTCGGGAGGTTCAAGGGCTGCTAATATGGCCTCATCAAAAACATTCTTTAATCCTTTCTGCAAACAAAAAAATAATAATTATAATAAACAAAATCATCAATGAAAAGTTTAATTAAAATTTTAATCAAAATAATCACCTGCGTTAAGGCAGAGCATTCGACGTATTTGACTGCGCGCAATTCTTTTGCTAATTTCTCCCCTTGTTCAAACGTGATTGGCTTCTGCTTGTTTTTGGCTAATTTTTCAATGGTCCCTGCATCATCTCGTAAATCAATCTGAGTGCCCACTAGCAAGAATGGAGTTTTCTGGCAATGATGTGTAATTTCGGGCACCCACTGAAAACCGAAATAGAACGAAATTAAATTTACTCGGATAAATCACATTTGAAAAAAAATCATTTCTTACTTTCTCCTTCACATTTTCGAAGGAGGAAGGCGATACAACGGAAAAGCAAACCAAGAAAACGTCTGTTTGTGGATAACTAAGTGGCCGTAATCGGTCGTAATCTTCTTGTCCTGCAGTGTCAAATAATCCTAAAGTGTACGGCTCACCGCCAATCATAACTGTCACTGCATAATTGTCGAACACCTAAAAAGAATACAAGAAATCGTATTTATTTCCACACTTTCTTTAACGCATTGATTTAACTTACAGTAGGAACATACTCCGATGGAAATTTATTTGTTGTGTAAGAAATAAGCAAGCAGGTTTTCCCTACGGCGCCATCGCCTACCACAACGCATTTAATCGTCTGCATGTTGAGGCCAATGTGAGCTGAAACAAAATAAAAAATATTCAATAAAAATTCCTCGTACACAGTGATTTCCTGTGGTTATTTCCAGGCACGCCATCATAATTTCATTTCATCAAACTTTATCGTAAACGTTATTCATGTACACTTTTTAAAATACCGTACAATTGATTCTAAATGCCCCAAAATCAAAATGAAAATACATTTTGATTTTAAACGTGTAATAAAATTATACAAATAACGAGATGTATTCCTATTCATTAAATCTACGTCACAGACGCCGCCATTTTAAGTAAGTATAAAGCAAGCGTTTTGCATCTGCTCGTTCAGTTAAAAGTACTTTTGAAGCAGTTAACTTATTTCATTGTAAACTTTATCACTTCTAAACAATCTGCCATATGTGTACAATTAGCTAAAAGATTAACTTACAGTACGGCGGCGTGTGAGAAAACTCGCCGTCCTTGGTCACTACTAGTAGGTGTGTGAGAAGCGAGTTCGGTAGTTTTGTTTCTCCAAACTGTCACCACTTTCCGGTGGCGTTTTACCACATCCTTATCATCATCCTTCTTTCAATTTAAAAATGTTTCTTGGAATTTTAGCCAGCTTTAATTTGCGTTGACTTAATTTTTCCAAGTCATTGACGAATGTAATAAATCAATAAAATTTTGCATTTCGTAATTTTTTTAAACTTTAAAATCTACTTCCGAATTTATTAGTAGAAATACAACAAACGCAAAAATTGACATTTTAAATCACATTTCACTAACAAATATTGCTTAATTAGTCAGCCGCTACTTCTTTAGCAGTTTCCTTAGTTTTTAAGAAAAACGAATCGTTGTCGTCATCGTCGTCACTCGAATTATCAGCAAATAAATCGGCAAATTCCTCCTTGTCTTGTATTTTATGTCTTTCAATTTCGGGGAAATTGTCTTCGAGCTATTAATTAAAATAAAAATAAAATTATGAATATAAAAATTATTATAAAAATAAAATAAAAGTTTTACCTGATCCTTTTTGGAAATATGTAATTGCACTTCTCTATCTTTCAGACGACGATATTTCTCGTAGTACTGAGCTAAAGGATTAGACGCTTGTTTACTAGAGTTTTCCCAGGCTTCCTGCAATGCAATTCCATTGTTAATCAATAGATTGTTAATATTTTGCTGTGATGTTTTACCATTGCTTTTGCATCGGCCAAATTCAGAACTGCAGATGAACGTCTTTGCTCAATATGCCGTGAATTTTCTTCAAATTTTTCAACAATTTGTTTCACTTGTTTCTTGTAATTCGGAATACTGCAACTTTTCATAAATGCTTTCATTTGTATAATCGAAGGTAAAACGAGTTCTGGAAATGCTACTGTGTGTGCTTGGGTAACAGTATAATCCAGTGCTAATTCGTAAAACTGATCGATTACGGCATCCTACGGGGAAAAAATAGTCCAAAAATATTTTATTTAAAATGATAAAGAATAACCAAAGAAAAATTTAAAAAATGATAATAATAAAAATAAAAATAAATTCATTAAAAAAGGAGCATTTGAAAAGAACAGAAAAGTTGGAAGGAACAAAAATAAAATAGAAAAAAAGAGTGAAAAAAGGCTTTATAAAACTAAAAAAGCAAAAAATAAAGAAAGAAAAAGAAACAAGAAAAGGCGAGAGAGAGAAGAAAAAAAAAAGAGATAAAATAGCACAAAAAAAATAAATAAAATGGTAAAGCATACAAAAGATAAATATAATAATAAACAAAATAGCGAGAAAAGAAAAAAAACAAAAACAAAAACAAAAACAACATAGAAAAAAAAGTAACAAAACGAAAAGAAAAAAGATTTAAAACAACAAGGAAAAGAAAAAAATGGTTTAGAAAATAAAAGAAAAAAGATGATAGAAAAACAAAGTGATTTGAGAATAACTAAAGATGGAAAAAAATCTTTTAAAAAAGAGAAATAAAGAAAAATGTACTTTAAAAAAACAAAAAAGAAAGGGTTTAAAAGAATAAAAAAAATAGCTTAAGAATAACAAAAAAGGATTTGAAAAGAGGGGAAAGAAAGAAAAAGAGGTTGCTAAAAGCAAAAAAAAAATTGGCTAACCAACCAAACAAAAAGAAAAGATTTTTTTTTAAAAAGTTTCAAAAATAACAAAAAACGCAAAAAGAGTTTTAAAAACGTAAAAAAGATTTTTTTTTAAAACCCAAAAAAACTAATAATAAATAACATAAGTGGACAATAGAAGAAAAATAACCTACAATGAATTTTAAAAAGAAGTGCAGAAGAAGGAAAAAAATTTTCAAAAAAGCAAAAATAAAAATATCAAAAAATAAGAATAGTGATCTCTTATACCACCTTGATAGTGATGATTATCATCACTTATTTCATAACTTACCTTAAATCCATTTTCAGTAATTTGTGATTTTGATAATTTCAAGGCACAAATGAAGTCCATTGGCTTCCAGCTAACTTTTGTATGTTGCTTTTTAAAATTCAGAAAATTAAAAGCTTCAATCAACAAGGGCAGAACAGGAATAAAAGTGTCAGTTTCTTTCGTCAATAATGTCAATGCACGAATACAATGAAAACGCAGTGGTATATATTTTGCTGTCGGTATTAGCCTAAAAAAGAAACAGACGCATTAATAAAATAATAAAAGCATTATTATTCATCAAATTTACTTAATAGTTCCTATAATAATTTGAACTAATGGATAAATAAGTGGTTGCAATGCGGTGCTGGAATGCAGTGTACTCAACAGTTGACTCCACAGATTCAAACAATGAATGTATTGCCAATTGTACACCGTTTTAATTGCATCCTACAATGAAACTCATAATTAATTACAATTCAAATAAAAAGACAAGGAACTCACTTTTTTCTTCACTGTAACGGCATTTCTCAAGTGAATAGCCATTTGCCGTATGTAAACAAATGCATGTTGATAACTTAGCGATTCATCTAAAGCAAGTATTTCCACCAAAGAATGTTTCATGAAATGTATCAGAGGCCAGGTGATTGGTGATGTAAATTTACAATTTTTAACATATGATACATACATATTCTTTTTAAAAAAATTATTATTATTATCACTTTTTAAAAAAGAGAAATTGAATATTAATAAAAAGTACACTTACATTTATACAAAACGGTAATAAATCGTCAAGATTTTTCCGAGTTGTACGCACTATTGCCATCAAGCTAAGAACTCTGACAGATTCCTCTGCTGTTGACCAAACTGTTACCAATCTCTAAAAATTAAAAAAAAAAAAAAAAACAGTTTAATAATTACATGAAAAATAAATATATGAATTCAAGCCTTACTTTTAAAAGAACTTTAGAAACTTTAGGAAAGGCACCGTAATACGGTACAAGTTGCAGAACGTGTTTGATTAAAGTTTTAACGATTTCATTGTCGCTTACCAATCCCAGAACCTAAAACACGAATACAAAGTTATTTATTTAATTGTTTTCTCTTGTGTATATTTTTACGTACTTTGACAACGAGAACAAGGTAAGATTTTATGTGTAATTGCAATTTCTTCCAAGCTTTGCTAGAAGCTGGATTGTATGATTCCATATCATCAGTTGCGTGTAACACTCGGTTTAGAGTTGGAACAAGATCAGCAAGACACAATCGAAGAAGTGCATTCAACGCTGAAAATTAAATATCACTTAAGTGGTCAAATTTTAATTTCTTTAAACTCTCTTGCTTACCTTTACTGTTTTTTACTTGTTGTTTAGAAGAAGAATCCTCATCCCCAACAAGTTCAACGGCAGTTTTGAAAGCTGATATAACTTCAACTATCGCAGAAATGGGTTTTGGTTCCTAGAAACAAATTTATTCAATTTTTTTTTCAACAAATTATTTATTCCAAAAATCACCTTTAATTTTTTAGACCAGCGATTAAGAAGCGATGAACTTATTTTCTTTTTGCTTTTCTTAACGTCCTCTTCAGCGTCGTCTTCATCATCCTCATCAATATCACTTTCATCGCTAGCAACTTCCAGGGAAGTTGGTAGTTTGTGCTTTTTGGAACTTTCGTCATCATTTGAATCGCTATCATCCTCTGAATCTTCATCGAAATTAAGTAAATCTTTATCGTTTTCTTCAAGAAATTTGTAAAATTCAGGTTCGGTGGTTTTCAATTTCTTTAGAGATTCTTTATGCCGTCCATAATCTAATTCCTCGTCCGAGTCATAATCATTAGCAGCTTTTTTGGAGTTCTTGTCTCCCGCCACTGCATGATCCTCGTCACTTTCCTGCTCCAATGAATTGTCTTCATCATTTTCTTGGTCTTCGTTGCTCTCCACGTCGGACGAACCGTCTTCATCGTTTACTTGATCTTCGTTGCTCTCCTCGCCCGATGAACTATCTTCATCTTTTAGTTTCTTTTTAAAAAATTCGTCCACACTAAGATCTGCCAATTTACGTCTAAATGGATAAAATAATGTTATAATCAATAAACTGACAATTATATACGAATAAATACTTACTTCATTGTAGAAGTCTGTTCTTTTTCACCGCGTGCGCGTGGTAATGGGAAGTGTAATTACGTCAACAGCGCTACCTACTGGTGATTGGTAGGAAATAAATTTTTTAAACAAAAAAAGAAAATTAAAGTATTTTTAAGTTAATTAAATTTTTGATCAAAAAATTAAAAATTAAAATAAGGCATATTCCTGCTAATGAAGTCATTGACAAATTTTAGGAATCGGACCGATTATATTGTTTTAACTTCACTGTGATGCATCACGAGCGCCTACCGGTGTTGCAGTTTAAGTTACTTAAAATGCGTTGTCACTTATTTCTGATTAACAATAATATGCAATAAAAATGGCAGCTGTATAAAATAATTAAAATTTTATGTGCTAACTAAAAGATAACGTTATGAGTAACGAAACATGACGACCTGTCTTGACGTCGATGACCTGTTTCTAACAGCCGCCATTGATGGACAGTTGACTAAGGCGAAGGGCGAGAGCAAGAACAACTGCAGCCCTGCAGCCCCTCGAAATGGCTTCGCGAAGGTAATTTGACAACGATTTCCGTTTGTTTTATCAATTGTTACTGGCACGATTATATCTCGGGGACCTTTATCATGTTTGTAATAATTAATTTTTATGAACTCGTACAGATGGTTTCATCCAAATATCTCGGGCGTCGAAGCGGAAACTGTTCTCTTGGAAAGAGGGTTCGATGGTAGTTTCCTTGCGCGACCCAGCAAGAGTAATCCTGGAGATTTTACCATGTCTGTGAGGTAAACGTCTTTAATTGTCGATGTCGTATTCAGGTTTGTTGCTATTAACAACATATAAATTACAGGCGCAACGGTGAAGTAACGCACATCAAGATTCAAAACACCGGCGATTTTTATGATTTATATGGAGGAGAAAAGTTTGCAACACTGTCTGAATTGGTGCAATATTATATGGAAAATCAAGGACAACTTCGAGAAAAAAAGGGCGAGATTATTGAATTAAAATATCCATTTAACTGCGCTGATCCCACGACCGAAAGATGGTTTCATGGACATCTGTCAGGAAAGGAAGCAGAACGATTAATTTTGGATAAAGGAAAGAATGGAAGCTTTCTAGTCCGGGAAAGTCAAAGTAAACCCGGAGACTGCGTATTGTCTGTGAGAACTGATGATAGAGTTACTCATGTTATGATACGTTGCCAAGTACGTTTCACTTTTTTTATTGCTTTTTTTTAAATTTAAAAATAACATTTAATTGAACCGTTAAATCGCAATTAATTTTATTGGCACATTTTTTTTTAAGGATGGCAAGTACGATGTAGGCGGAGGCGATAAATTTGATTCTTTAAGCGATTTAGTAGACCATTATAAAAAAAATCCTATGGTAGAAACGACGGGAACTGTAGTTCATTTGAAACAGCCGTTTAATGCAACAAGGATCAATGCATCAACAATTCAATCCAGAGTTCAAGTATTGTCTAAAGAAAATAGCCTAACTAGTGGCAAAGCAGGATTCTGGGAAGAGTTTGAGGTACTGCTAGATTGATAATTCAATTGCTGTGATATTGATTGAATTAACTACCATTAAGGCACTCCAACAACAAGAATGTAAGCACTTGTACAGTCGAAAGGAAGGTCAGCGGTTAGAAAACAGAAACAAAAACAGATACAAAAACATTCTTCCCTGTAAATAAGTTAATTTAATTACTTTAAACTAAAAAATATTAACACTACATTTTTTATGTCAGTTGATCATACTCGAGTTATTCTTCGGGAAGCAGACCCAAACATTCCCTGCTCAGATTATATTAACGCTAATATTATTACGGTAATGTAAAAAAATTTAAATTAGAAAAAAAATTTAGGCTAAAGTTCTCGTATTAAATTTAAGCCTGAAGAAGACTCAAGTGAAGGTCCAAGTAAGTATTATATTGCAACTCAAGGATGCCTTCCAAGTACCATGAACGATTTCTGGTGGATGGTTTTCTCGGAGAATTCCAGCGTTATAGTTATGACCACGAAGGAAGTAGAACGTGGGAAGAACAAATGTGCTCGTTACTGGCCAGATGAGAACCAATCAAAAGAATATGGCAGGCTGCTCATTAAAAACTTGTGCGAGTCTTCCACTTCTGATTACACGCTACGAAAATTTCTTATTTCCAAATTGGGACAAGTATTGTTATCATTTATATATTTATTTATATTTAATTACAGCAGTAATTTATTTTACAGGATGAAGAAAGAACTATTTATCACTATCATTTCCAAGCGTGGCCTGATCACGGCGTACCCTCTGATCCCGGTTGTGTCCTTAATTTTCTTGATGATGTAAATTCGCGTCAAGAACCCCTGGGTAATTGTGGTCCTTTTGTTGTTCATTGTAGGTGAGTAGAAAGGATGCCGTTTAAAGAGGTTTTCGTACTAATGAGTGAATTTTAGTGCTGGTATTGGACGGACTGGGACTTTTATTGTAATAGACATGATTATCAATCAAGTCAAACGCTTAGGACTCGAATGTGAGATAGACATCCAACGAACTATTCAAATGGTTCGTGCTCAACGATCTGGAATGGTACAGACCGAAGCACAATACAAATTCGTTTACATGGCTGTGCAGCATTTTATCGACACTTCATCGCATGCCGTCGTAGCACAACAGGTAAAATAAACGAAGAAACAACTATTAAATAAATATTTCTTTATTGTTACAGAAAAGTTTACAACTGGGCCGTGAATATACAAACATCAAATACTCGAGCGAAGCTGTAGCCGGTGGAGACCCTGCCAAGGCGCTGTCGTGCTCAACTTTGTCACTTCCTACGACACCGAATGCTGTTCCACGGGAGTCGAAGAAGTGCAAGTCACCGGATAATCACCTGCCTAGGTGATTCGAATGGTTTGGTGGTTGTGCTGTTCAGCCCTCAAACGCGCGCTTTGTTACAGGCCACCTGAAGAATCTCTCAAACAGATCTACGAAAACATCCCATTACAAGAGAAGAAAATGACCGCAATTTGTTACAACATCGGACCTCCGCCCAGCTTTGCACCACCACCGCCTCCGAGGAAGTTGTGATTGCTGTTGCTCGTCCTCTTATCGTTTTAAAAATAATTCAGATTATTTTTTTCTGTCTTGTTCTTTATTTAAGAAAATCAATGTAAATTTCAGATTTGGATTTTCATTAATTCTCATATTTGGGGTTTAATAAATCCACAGGATATAAAAAAAAACACGATTCTCTTCATTTTAACTTGAAGAATCTAATTAGGTGTCCGACGTCGCGATGGCCAAGAATAATTTTTCTCAGTATAATACAGAAGTTCGAATCTCTTAACACTTTTCAGTGGTATCAACGGCTTACGTTTTTTATTTTTCTCAAAACATTCAACGCAAATATCTAAAGCAAAATTCTATTAAATTCTCAGTAAATAACCAATTTTTAATATACCCAGAGTTTCCCGAAGGATTCGAGGAATTAAATCGTTAAGTACTTTACACTCCGTGCTAAATGATGGATTCATGTTCACCTCGAGGAGCCATACCTACTACCACGAAATACAAAGAAAGTAACCCAAACCAGTGAACGTTTATACCTTTAAATTGTCGTCGATTAAGAAATCAAATCCGAGTAATTCAAAATACCCTATTCTACATTCCAAGTGACTCTTAGCTGCCAGAAAGCAGTGCAACATCAGACGTCGAATTTGAGTCTACATAGATATTAGCACAAAAAAAAATGTTAATGTAAATATTTAAAATGCCTATTCACTATCAATTACGTTCATCCCATTCAAAACCCAGTCGGAATCAAGGTCGCGACAAGATAAAACGTAATGATTTACGTATGCATTCAACTGATCCATACTCCAAATTGTGTCATCTTTCATACACGAATAACGAGCATCTTTCTTCTGTACATACTGTTTCATTTTGAGCCAAAAATAAATACAATCGATTATTCAAAATTTTATTTTATTGCTTCGTAAGTAAAAATAATTTTTTTTTTCGATTAAAATATTCTAACTAAAAAATCTGCAAGCACGATTACCTGATTGGTCAAATGAATCCCCATCTCATCACTTTCGGCATCGTACTCCTTACAAGATAAGCGGACATATCCTGGATGAGATAAAATAAGAAACGGTGACGTGGATGCAATCAGCATGAAACAACGAATATCCGCCTTTCTACCATTGAGTAGAAGTGGATTTTTAATATACCTGAGGAAAAAAACTCATCTCTTTACAACACTTTGTATTTAAATTCTAATTCAATTGATAACCTCTGAACCACTCGCAGTGGTAAATGTGTACCCCATAAGCCACCCAACTTTTGTGTAAATTGTGAACGTTGAATAAAATCTTTCAATTTTCGAATAATGTAAATGCCTTTGCCTTGATTAAGCGTGGCTGCTTTACAAATCCACATCTCTCCTTCTACGGTCAACAACTCGTCAATCAATTAATTTCCTTATTTGAATAATTGTTGGTTTTTTCCCCATTTAACCTCGATAAACTTGTTTAAAATGAAATTGCTCCGCGATCACATTGAGTCTGTACGTCTCGGGTATCACTTCGCTCATTTTGAGAAGACCGGGTCTGTGATGATCTTCCAAATCCTTCAAAATTCCCACCAAATGGATCTTGTTGCTCAAGCGCCAGGTGCTAGGAATGTGATTCACCATCTGCTCTCCTAACACGCAAATGCTATCACTTCAGCTGCATTTGTACACTCACATTACAACAATAATTACTCAAAAAACAAAAAAAATTGTAAAAAAATTGTAAAAAAATAAAAACCTTCACGAAACTCTTTATACTTGATCTGTGACCTGCTCTGCACCCACTTTAACACAAAACCAGCTTTTACATCCCGTGTTCGTGTCCATCCTTTACTGGATAAATGTTCATCAATTCTAAAAATTTTAAAGTATAAAAAGCTTTACATTTATTAATAAATTATAAAAATATATATAAACTTACATCCGTGCTCCATTTCCGCCTTGAATGAAATAAATCTTTTCAACGCCTTTCGCTTCATCCACAATCAAACCCTCGTTTATGGGTTTTTCAATCTCTGAAGGTTTTTTCTTTGATCGGGTTTCATTGCTTTTAATCCACCCTAACTCCAGAGCTAAATGAACTTTATTTTTATTCCAGCCCACAACGCTTCTGGACGAACAAACCACCATCTGCCTCAACTCTTTGAGTCTGTTCGAACCTAAAATATGATGAACTTGATCTAAAGCAGGCGTCAGATAAGCCCTGAAATCGTTAGGCGTTGGACTCAAGCGTCGTAGAGAATTGGCGGTCAAAATTCGAGTTATCAGGTACGTAGCCACTGGACTCTTTGAATTAGTTACGACGACTTGTTGGCTGCCCGAAGGAGATACCATTTCTTTTCGAGCCCGTTTCCGTTTTCCCGCTTTTATCTCCTTTTTAAATTTCTCCGCCATTTCCAAATTCGAGTTGCAGTCTTTCTCCATTTATTAAAATCAAATACTCTGAAATACACACAATCTGAGTAATAAAATCAAAAAAAAACTCGTTCCTCTACCAAAAAAGAAAAAAAAAAGAAAAAAAAAAACAAGCCACACCCGTTTTAACCATATATGGATATGGATTTTTTGATCGGGTTCATAACTGGAAATGAAGTACGCATTAAAACGTAACGTGGGCCACCGCGTAACTAAAGGACGACACAAAAAAGGCCTATTTCCAAACAGCCTGGACAAAACAACAAAAACCATTGATTCTGGTTGACAGCCAACGCGGAAACAAACACCTCAATCTGAGCAGGTGAAGCTTCACCTGCCATTTACATTGATCCGACATCCAATAAGAAAATTAAAAACCCCAAAATTAGCAAAAACCTTTCGATAATCACGAAATTCACCCTAAAATTATATAATTTAACAATAGTCGGCATTATTCTCCAAATACCATATCAAATTCAGGAAAATTCTTGTTATTTATCCAGGCCTTCATTCATTGCTTCATTTAATTCCATCGAGTCAAGTTTCAATTACAATAAATCAAACCTTTTCTTCATGAGCTGCATAAGTAAATAACGAGACCAACACCCGCGCAATGCCTTGACATTTCGGTCAACGCTGAAAAAGGAACCCCTATATGTAAAAAAAATTAAAGAAAGAAACAAAAATTAAAGGAAAAAAAAAATCAACACAATCGTTTATACTTGAATCGCAATCAGTGGAGGAGTCAAGAATGAATCACTCGTGTAAAGGTCATCAGTCCAAGGGCCAAATTGGATAAAAGAAAAAGAAAAAATTCCAAAGTCGTGACACCGCCTAAAATTATGAAAACAAAAATGGGTCGTTCATTTCAACTAAAACTTAACGTCCTTGATACGGTCCCACCTGCCAAAATACAACTACTTAAACTGGTGCTCGTGAACTCGGCCGACATCTTTACCTGACAGTATTAGAGATTTCAGCTAAGGAATCTAATGCTGCCCGGTAAGATGGCACCAAAATTCCCTCCGATCTGGGGCGTTTCCCCCCTCAAAACCTGCTGCTAAAACTCGAAAAATATCAACGACAGATGCAAGGCAGACACATCGTTTCCCCTCTATTTTACTAACCTGCTACACGCTGCAGGACACGCGTCGTTATTTTTTTTCTTTTCTCTTATGTTTTTCTCTCCCCCTCGCCCATACATGCCTAATGCTCCTAACACTATCAATGATGACGGTCAGCAACGGCCGGCAGCTCGAGTGGAAATCACGTCTGTAGCCGAATCCGGTCGAATTTTTAAGCTCTACGTCACCGTCCACCAACGTATAACTTAAAAGGCAAAAGTGCTGCA
Organism: Stenotaenia linearis; assembly: GCA_034700445.1. Classification (NCBI taxonomy): domain Eukaryota; kingdom Metazoa; phylum Arthropoda; class Chilopoda; order Geophilomorpha; family Geophilidae; genus Stenotaenia; species Stenotaenia linearis. The sequence goes on along the minus strand of JAQIXT010000034.1, from coordinate 77,300 downwards.
CATGGCCACCACCCTTGAAACGTAGGTCTGCGAAATTGGCGTATGGCCAATGTGAGATGCTACCCTTCAGGCTAAAAATAAGACAAACAAGACCCAATTTGGAGCGATCCATTTAACCTTTCAAGGGTGGTAACTTCTTGACGTAACTACAGACTGGGCTGTCTTAAAACACTCCCACGTGATGAGAATTTAGGAGAGAAAAAAAGGAAAAGAATGTTTACCTCATCATCATTATTCCCCTTCCCTCCATCTATACCATCTTTAGCTTCATTGATGTTTAGCATTTCAAAAAATATTTGCGGTTTAAGCCGGTCGAGTCATCAACAAAATATCTCGGAAAAATATTTCCCAAAATTTATGCTTTCGAATTTTTTTCATCTTAAAATCACATCAGTGAAGAAAAATGTATAGAGTTTCGCGTTACATAATTCTAAGGTAAATCCACGATGCATCAGTCTTATCTTTCGGTATTACATCAGTAACGTAAAAGATAAAAATATGCCGTGAATCACCGGACGATACGACGGTAAAAATTAACCTGTGAATCTGCGAAATCCTCTTATTAGTCCCTGCAGTTAGGCCTATCTATACCACCAAAAACATGTCGGCCCGCACATCACCAAATTTTCTTCCCAGCAAATTCACGTTTTTCATCCCAAAATAAGTTTAAAAAGCCTGCAGTGAAAAAAGAAAAGTTTCGGTATTATTGTATCGCTTTGTAAACACTGTCTGTTGTGTATACAAACGTGCAAAGATTTTTCTCTTGTATGAAGGGGCGAGGCACGAATGGAGCGGGGAGGGATGCGAATGAATGAAATTTTGAGCTCGAAATATATTCTGCTTTGCACCGCATGTGATTACAAAAGATGCATTGTAATTTAACTTACCTTATTTAAATAACATTGGAAATGTAGTAGGTGCTGTTACTGAAAGAAATTTTAATTAATTTTCCGAGGCGCGATGTTTGAAGATAGCGCCGATCGAATGTACTATCGCCATCTTACTTTTGTTTCGAAAGAGTCGATTGGTCGCTGACGTTGGCCAATCATTGATGGAGATAATGAGCATTTATGTGCAGAATCAAATGATGTCATCATGTCATTGACTCTGCATTCTACCATGCCATGGTTTGGTGGTTGGCCATTTTATATTTTGTTTGGGATTTAGTGATGGTCTTTAATGCAATAGAAATCAAGGGCAACCACAACAACGGTGTTGTTTAAAACTGGAATTTTAGAAATAATTGTAAAAAAGAAAAAAAAATATTGAAAAAAAACGTGTCTGGTATGTATGTGTGGAATTTAATCAATAGGAAATAGCAGCTAATTCCAGAAATAAATGACTAGTCGTTTGTGATTGATGCAGATAAAATTACATTATTTATCAATACTTTAGCTGATCTCAATTTTATTTATAATAAAATAAAACTGTCTGTAAAAAATGCACAGAAAATTTTTTCAAGTTGTTATAAAAATCGACTTTTATTAAAATTATGTTAAACTTATCTAAATTGAATCTTTAATTGTTTACAACACGTGTGCGGAATTTTTGACAATACAGTTTTAGCAACGTTAGAAAAAACCCGTGACAAATGTATATTGCTTAATAGTTTTGATGAAAAGTGCAATTAAGGTGTTGGATAATTGCAGTTGTAGGAACAAAATTCTAGCTAGCAGTAAATCGTCTGCTTCAATTAGTGAAGAAATTATAATCGAATCGCTTAACAAATGAATTTTGATGCAAACAACGTTAATAGAATTTTCATATTACACGTCTGGGTCTGATGCATGCAGCTGATTAAAATACCTCACAACAAATTTTGGTAAGTACGTCTCACACTAGTCCAATAGGTTACTCCTAATATCTTATCATTGTCTATGTGAGAACTATTTTTTAGTACTTAGGTCCCCGGAATATTTGTTACTCATCAAACAGAATGGCGTCGCACTGGACAGCCATTTTTAAATTACCATATACCTAACCCACAATAATTTTAAACTCTGATATTTAATGCCATAAAAACATTTAAAAATTACGATTTTGATTTTATTTATACAAATAAAACAGTAACTGTATTATGATAATAAAACGTTTTTTTCCTTATAAAAAACAATTCTTTTCCAAAAGGCTACTTGCGTAACTTCCTTCTTTAAAAAAAAATTATTAAATCACATTGTCTTTATTTTTTTGTTAAAAAAATTTCTAATTTAATTTCTATAACTCGTGTTTATAATGTGAAAACAAAGACTGGAACAAGTTTCGACATCCTTTCGACAGAGGGAGAGAGTTGATCGCAGCACAGCAGATCAGCACTCAGATCAGCAGACACATTGCCTGCTTAAGCAGAGCAAGAGTACCAGGCGATAGATCGCCTTTTAATATTTTATCCGCTCGATGCCTAGTCTTGGTAGACATTCTTCGAATCGAGACACTGGAGCATAGACAACAATCTTGACATCTTCTGGACGGATCCACTGGACACAGTACTGTAAGTTATCGCTACGGATGGGAGCTGCGTGGTGTTTGGGAGACGATCCGTATGTTTGATCATGACACGTCGACGGTCGACATGTAGGCCTAACAGACATCTGAAATGTGCCTTTTGCCTATTATTAATCCTGATTTACGTCTTCTCATCAACATTAATGTTGATTAATAATCGGCAATTGGGTATTTTCTTATCGTTACGTAATCGAAGCACGCGTCGTAGAAAGTTGACAAACTACACTTAAGAGATAAAAAACTTTGAACCTTTTTCTCAAATAATTGATTTCCAATAAAAAATAGAAAATCAATTGAATATTTTTTTTGACGGAAAAATTTGAGAAAAACTAAATTTAATGGAATAATTAAACTGAACTTTGATTAAAGTTCAAAGTCGCGAGTCTTGACCGCTCCTCTACGTGGCACGACACAAAGTAGGTTGTTCGGATGTGGCATTTTCTCCCAACATCGCTCGAGCACCCAACTTTAAACTCGAAATGCAGATTATTAGAATTTCTTTTTGTTGTAATTATTTTCCAGTTGTACTGTCACGACTTGGAATAGGTCCTCGAAAATGAGTCTGGATATTCAACACGATAACAAGATGTTTGAGGAGCACGACGCTTACGAGCCGATTTACAGCTACGACGAGGTGTTTCCTGCTCTACCTGAGAGTGAACCGCTGCCCATGCACCAATTAAAGGGCACTTGGAATCAGAAAATGAAGATGAGTTCTTCTGTCATCACTCAAGTATGTTTACTTAGTCTGAAAATTGTTGACCATGAAATTTGCTACTGTTAGTCAATCAAAAGAAAAGAGCTTACAGTGCTTGTAAATAAAACGTTAGTTTTCGCAGCTGTTGGCGCGAATTATATAAAAATAATTAACAATGTAATGAAATAATTTATTTTTAATTTGAAGGTTTTTCGCGTACCTGTTGAAGAACGCAGGTATAAAGAAATAGACAGCCAATTTGGAGGGCAAGGTGAGCAAGCGAAAATATGCGGAGAAATCATGCAAAGGACGGGTGCGCATATCGAGGTAAATTCCAGCAAAGATCAGAGTCTCACCATCTTGGTAACGGGAAAGCAAGACGCAGTGATGAATGCTCGCCGGGAAATCATAAATTCGCTTCAAACTCAAGCTAATGGCAGTATCTGCATACCGAAAGAACATCATCGATTCGTTCTTGGAAAAAGTGGAAAAAAGTTGCACGACATTGAAATGTCGACGGCTACTAAGATCTCAGTTCCACGACCGGACGAGAATTCAGACACTATACGCATCTTGGGAACTAAAGATGGCATTGAAAAGGCAAGACATGAAATTCAGCTGTGTTCGGACGAACAAGTACGTTTCTTTTAAGTAATTTATTGGGAATATTGTTGAATTAAATAATAATTGTTAGGCCAAATTGGATTTCGTGCGTTTGTCCATTCCGAAAATGTATCACCCATTTATCTCGGGTGCTCACAACGAGAATGTAAACCGCATCACCAGTGAACTTAACGTTCGAATTAACATGCCACCGCCTTGCGTGATTAAGGACGAAATTACCATCGCAGGAGAAAAGGAAGGTGTGGCGAAAGCCAAAGATTTGATAACAAAAATTTATGAAGAAAAGGTAAACGAAAAATGAATTTAAAAAAAAAAAATTGCTTAATATCGCGCAAATTACAGAAACGTAAGTGCCAAACTGTATCGATGGAAGTTCGCAAATCGCATCACAAGTATGTGATTGGGCCAAGAGGGCACACTTTGCAAGAAATTCTCGCGCACACTGGTGTCTCAGTGGAAATGCCGCAATTGGACAACCCCGTTGAAACTATCACTCTGCGAGGAGAGCAGGATAAACTGGGTGCTGCTCTCACCTTAGTCTACGCTAAAGTGAGTAAAAATTTTAGAATTTCTCACGCCAGAGCTTCCACAATAATTTTTTTGTTCATTTTGAATTAGGCAAATAGCATGGCCGAGGCGGAAGTTGCGGCGCCTAGTTGGTTGCACAAATTTATTATCGGCCGCAAAGGCGCCAACATCAGACAAATTACTCAAGATCTTCCCAAAGTTCATGTTGAATTTCGCGACGTCGAAGACAAAATCCTGATTGAAGGGCCACCCGAGGAAGTGGAACAAGCCAAAACTGAAATTGAGAACATGGCGAAGGATTTGCAAAATCGACTTCAGTTTGTCGAAATAGAAGTCGAACCCAAGTATCATAAGCACATCATTGGAAAGAATGGCGTAAACGGTAATGAGTAATGTGGTGATAAAATTATTAAACAGAATTGAGGAAAATTATTTATTTTGTAGTGAACCGATTGAAACAGGAGGCAAATGTGCTTATTAATATTCCATCTGGTGAAGAGCGCAATAACATAATTCGCATCGAAGGTAATGCTCAAGGAGTGGCCAAAGCCAGGCAAGAACTGGAAGACATGGTAAAGAAATTGGAAAATGAGAAGAGCCGCGACATCATAATAGATCAGAAATTCCACCGAACCGTAATTGGCTCCAAAGGGGAGAAGATCAAAGAAATTCGCGACAAATTCAATCAAGTGAACGTAACTTTTCCTGATTCAAGTAAGTATATTCTTAATAAATATTTACATCAATTTAATTTTTTTAATTTTAGCAATGAAATGTGATGTGGTCACTATTCGCGGGCCCAGAGAAGACGTTGAACAATGCTATAAATATTTGCAAAAATTAAATAAGGAATTGATCGAGAGCAACTACTCCATTGCTGTAGTTATCTATAAACAACTCCACAAATACGTCATTGGGAAAGCTGGAGCCACTATTAAGAAGGTAACTTAGAGAATTTACTCCTAAACTTAGTTATTTATGATTAAAATTAAATTAGATTCGTGATGAGACGGACACGAAAATAGAATTGCCAGCTGAAGGTAATTCGTCTGACGCCATTGTTATAACGGGCAAAAAAGCAAATGTAGAAGAAGCGAGACGCAGGATTTTGGAAATTCAGAATACCCATGTAAAATAATTGAAGGTGTTCTAAAGGAATTTTTAAAAAAATTTATTTTGTTTTGTTTTGTTAGGAGAATATTGTGTCGGTCAACGTGTCCATTCCAGCCAAACTTCACAATTCCGTTATTGGCACCAAGGGTCGTCTCATCCGATCCATAACCGAGGAATGCGGTGTTAATATTCTTTTCCCGCAAGAAGGTTCTGGTAGTGATGAAGTTACAATTCGTGGGCCAAAAGACGATGTGGAAAAGGCTAGAAAGCAGTTGCAGGAGCTTGCCAATGAAAAGGTTAACGAAAAAGACATTAATAAATTTAGCAAATTGTCGAATTAATGTGTAATTGCAGCAATTGGCAAGTTTTACTTGCGAGGTGAGAGCTAAGCCAGAACATCACAAGTTTCTTATTGGAAGAAATGGAGCGAATATTCGTAAAGTCAGAGATAAAACTGGTGCTCGAATTATTTTTCCATCAGCTACGGACGACGACCGTGAACTTATCATGATCATTGGAAAACAGGAAGCTGTTAATCAAGCCAAAGTTGAACTTGAGATGCTGATTAAGAACTTGGTGAGAAATAATAATTTTTTTTTCCTTCAAATCATGGACGAAATATATGATTAATATTTAGGACAATATTGTTGAACGTGAAATAAGTGTCGACCCAAAGTTTCATCGACATTTCGTTGCGAGACGGGGACAGGTACTTAGAGAAATCGGTGAAGAATATGGTGGCGTGGCAGTAAGTTTCCCTCGCAGTGGGATAAACAGTGAAACGGTTCAGCTCAAGGGAGCCAAAGATTGCGTAGAAGCTGCGATTCAACGCATTAATGAAATCGTCAGTGAGCTGGTAAATTTGATGTTAATATTAATTGTTAATTATGTAGTTAAAAGAATTTTTCTATTACAGCAACAACAGGTGACAATAGAATGTAGCATCGCACAAATCCATCATCGTACAGTCATGGGTGCAAAAGGATGCAAAGTGCAGACCATCACGCAGGAATTTGATGTGCAAATCAAGTTTCCGGACCGAGAGAATAGGGAAGGAGATGAAGAAGTGCTTCCACATAACGGAGACGAGATTCAATTCAATGGAGATCTGCACATGAATGACAGTGATATCGGGTTGGACGACAAACCGAGAAAGAACGATATTATTAAGATCACCGGCAAAAAAGAAAATTGTGAAAAAGCCAAGCAAGCGTTGTTGGTAAGCACACGCAGTGATCTTGGAATCAATTTTGTTTTCAAGTTACTAAATTATGTCGATTTCAGACTCTGGTACCAATCACCGTCGAAGTTAGTGTTCCTTATGACTTCCATCGTTTTATTATCGGGCAGAAGGGTAAAGATGTGCGTGAACTCATGAAGGATTTCGACGTCAATATCGTCGTTCCACCAGTCAATCAGCAAAGTGATGTAATAAAGGTTAGCGGAACACCGTCCAATGTGGAGCAAGCGAAATTAGCGTTGGAAAATCGCGTGGAACAATTGGAAAAGGAAAAGCAAGACAGGGTATTTTAAAAAGTTATTAATTTTAAATAAGAATAAATGTGATGATTGTCTGTAATTTGGATTTAGCTCCTGCGCAGCTACCAGTTAAAGGTTGAAGTTGACCCAAAACATCACCCAAAAATCATCGGTCGTAAAGGGGCAGTTATTTCTAAAATTAGGCAAGACCATGATGTACAAATTCAATTTCCTGACAAGGAGAGCCCGGAGGAAAACATCATCATCATAACTGGCTATGAGAAAAACGCTCACGCTGCTAAAGATACTATTGAGAAAATAGTACAGGAATTGGTAAAATTTGCACATAAAACTGAAAGAAATTAATCTCACGAGAAATCTCTATTTTGAATAATGAAAATATAGGATAACATGGTCAGCGAAGACGTTAACATCGATCATCGCGTTCATTCTCGTTTGATTGGGGCCAAAGGACGAAACATTAGAAAAATCATGGATCAATACAAAGTGGATATCCGATTTCCACGGGACACTGATTCTGATCCTAACTTGGTTGTAATCAGCGGACTAGAAATCAATGTCCAAGAGGCCAAGGATCACCTGCTCAATTTAGAGGATAACTATGTAACACATCAATATTATTTATACTAAGGAACATTTCTAATTTGGTAGTCTTTCTTATTTTTTTAAGATGCAAGACATTTCAGATGCCGAATTCATGCGTCAGTACACCGAAGCTCCGAGCAAGAAACATGAAGAAAGTTATCCTCGCAGTGAAACTAAGGGTTTTGTAGTCAAAGGAGGTCCGTGGGAACAGAAAGCACCCGACACTTCAAGCAATGCAGAGTTCCCATCGTTCGGCTGTGCCGATGCGCCCAAACCCATAGTTTGGGGGCCTCGACGTTAAGAGTAATAATTTTTAATACACCGACGAGGCCTAATAACCTATCGCAAAACGGAAGAAGAAAAATTGTGGCTCTAATTTCTGTTGACAAAAAAAAATTAATAATAATAATTCTCATGCGTAAAGGGTTAGTTGTAACAAATAATTTTTTAACCTGCCCGATTGCCCATTTTGAGGGAATTTTTACTTATCTTGTTTATTTGCTACGATTTATCTTTGTTTTTTCTTTTCTTTTTGGCTCCCCTTTTTCTCGCGGCAGCGACTGAAAGATTGACGCAATGTTAGTTTTAACATCCACGATTGGTTGTAATATTGGATTAAGGTGTATCATGCAATTTGATTCCAAAATAAAATGATGTAATCAACTATTTTGTCTTAACTGGTAAGAATACACTTGTAATCAACCATACAGGATTTATCATTTAGCTGATGTGAATTAAATATCTCAATGAATTTTTGTTCTATACAACTGTTCATGTATTAAAAAAGATTATACAACTTTTTCACATCTTCGGTTAAATGGGTCTATTTGTCAAATTAACTTTATACACAAGTTTACACGACACTGTACAAAATTACAGCGTCACAAAATTGACGACATAAATGAAACCTGGTAACAAGAAATAAAAAAATTAAAACATTTTTATTTTTAATACAATCAATTTTCAATGATGAGTTTCTTGGTTCACCTTATGCTACCATAGGCGATGAAGATGAAGATTTCGAGAAAGAACTGAACGTACGTCACACGTGAACCTCAATGCGTCCAGCACAGGTAACAAATTTAACAGCGCCGTATCCGTCGGATCAGAAAACCATGATTTAATGGGTATGGCGTTGTCTGAATAATAATCAGTTTCAATTACTTTTTCAACACGAATTAAAGAATAAAAAATCAAAACCTGGATAAGCTCTGTAAGCTCCTGGTGAGTTGTCTAAGATGAAAATGCTTGATAAATCTCTGCAAACTGCTGATAAATCCTTCGTGTAACTTCCGTAATCTAATGTGCAATCCTATAAAAAAAAAAATTTAAAAAAAAAATTGATCCGATTAATTTAAAGAATAATAAATTTTTACTTGGCGGTAATATCTCCTCGATAGAATTCCTCGATTGTTGTCTAATTTATCTGCCACAGCAGCTCCGTATATTTCCATGCTCGCTGTGAAAACGACCAAGTCGTACCACTGACTTACCTAATTTATAGGCAAAAACAGGTTAGAAATTAAGTGCAAGGGATTAAATTCATAAAAAACTTACTACGTCTAAAAAAAAGTCCACATGAGGCCGTTTGTGTACGAAAAACCTCACTGGATGTCTATCAATTGTGACCTGCGCAACATAAATAAAGGTAAGTATTCTTGAAAGTTTACTAATCTTCAAATTAACCTTTAGTATGAAATCTGGTGGCGTCCCTGGTTTGACAGTTTGTCGAATAACGCCATCATGATGCGAATGAATGAGTGTTTCATCTAAATCTAAAACTAAAACTTTTCTTTTTACGAGACCTGTTCAATAAACAAAAAAGTACGTTAGTCTTAAGTCAAGTAAACATAAAAAATTTACATAAATAACAGAATATTTGTACGAAATACCTTAACACATATAAATAAAATATTATTAGAATGGCAACTTTTCATTTTATTTACAATTCATGTTTTTTCTCCCTTTTTTGTAACTTAAGTTATGTAAGTGTTCAATAAATTGAACTTTTTTTTTTTCAAATAAATTTTTGAGGTTGAAATTTCCTTTCATGTATGTTGCCATCGTTCCCCCCTAAACACAATTTGGCGATGCGTTGCCATTATAATTGTGATATAATTAAAATTTCAAAGTTATATTTAGGCTATTTTTTAATCCCTTCAACGCTACTTACTCAATCTGTGTTTTGATAGCGGTGATAAAGGGAGAATTTCGTATTTGATCGTTTGATGTTGTATCACCTGAAACAATAAAGTAAATATCAACAAAACTAACACATATCAATGATCTTTTTTTAAAAAAAAAAATAAAAGTCGTAAGTTTTGAAACGAAGTTTTCATTTTCATACTTTGTATCACTTTTATTTTCAACAAGTTATCAGTTTTTCAAAGCAAGCCTTTGTCATGTTTCAACTGTAGAGTGTATACTTACTGCTCTTGTTTGTTTTTTGATCACATAACACACGAAACTCCATATTTTGGATGCCAACAGGAGAAATGCACGCAGGCCCATCTGCAAATGTTTCACCATTGGTACGGCGTCTACAGTTTACAGATTAGTCTTTCGCCAATGATCGATTTTTTGAAAATAATTAAGCGTAACTCATCCAGTTTCGTGTTGTCTTAGACCGCCATCCACCACCAGGCATTTGTTTCAAGCGAAGAAGCGCTGACGATCAAAGGATAGGAGAACGATACGAAAACCGCCACTATTCACCGTATTCAGCCATTGCTCCGGCGCATGTGTACGCGCATCCCGTAGATCTCGTCTCGAACACTGCGAGAGTGTTGTAGTTTAAGTTTCGGTTTCGAGCGCATTGCTTTTACAAGGTCATATGACTCGTCAAATGATGATATCTCGAGTGATATCTGTATAAATTTCGATTAATATATGCAAACATTTTCCATTTAACAGCATCTGATAACATCAAATGTAATGGAAAATTTAAATTTTAGCGAAATCAAAAAATTTATCAGCATGTAGCTTAGCAATAACATAACAACATATTTAAATTTTGTAATTCAAGGAGACTTTGCGAAAGAATAAGAATTTAATTGTCAAAATAAATATTAAATAATTTTTTTTTCAATTTTTGTCCTAATTACAGAGTATTATGACCTACCGTGATTTTGGTTAATTATCAGCTTGTCGAAATACTAAATGAAAACAAACAGTAAATAAAAAAGCACTAATTGTACTTTACTATTAAAAAAATAAACAAGTAAATCCAATTTTATATAAAAATCTGTTTTAATGAGCAAATCAAACAAAGTAATCGGCTTATTTGTATGTGGGAGTAAAACCTGCTACAAAAATCGGCTTTAATTTCTTTTTTTCTATGTTAAAGAGCACAAAATCAAGAAAAAAGAAACAAAAAAAACAACCTAAATTGAAGTTTAGAAAAAAGGAAATGGAATAAGAAATTGAACTTCGCAATTCGTATTACAGAAAAGCATATTTTCTAGGAACAGAGAAAGAAAAAAGAAAAAAAAGAAATCTAATAAATTTGTAAATCTGGAATTCTTGAGATCCGTTAATGCGCATGTGCAGTTTCAAGGCGAGCCAATGTTTTGGTGGAACTTGAAGCGCCACCTGACTGTACGTGGCGCGCGCACGGGGCTCGCAGCAAGCGAACAGGGCTCCGATTTGAGCCGTTTTATGTTATACTGGTCGCCTCGTCAAATCGTCCGCCACCATGAAGACAGCCACTTTTTCCTTACGAGTCATGTCCCGGGTAAGTATTACCGCATTAATACTTGGGTTAATAATAATTCAGTAATAATCCGAAAAAATAATTTAAAAAAGAGAAAAAAGGCCGGTGTTTTATATTAATAATTTCTTTAAAATTAAAATTATAGAAGAATGAAAAATGAAAGGAAAAATTCAATTTTTTCAAACGTAAAACGTTACCACTCGAACTTACATCAGACAAATGAAAGCGGCCCCATCGTCGGGTGATTTGCTTTCCTGCGTAACGTTCAATCGGACGCCATTGAATGGTGGTGGAGGCGGGGCTAAATTGTCTATACGACCTTGCTCACAGTTCTAAATTAATCCTCATAAAAAATAAAGGTCAATTCAATTCATAGCAATGAAACGAGTCAACCTTTTCGCACGAAATGTAAAACAAGTGGGGAAAATCGATAGCAAAGAAAGGGTTAATAACGTTCCCCGGACAGCAGGTGTCACAAGGCAGCCCCGCCCCCACTTCAACCATTTCACGCCCATCAACTTGAGACATTCCCAATGCGTAGAACCCATGTTTAGTCCATCAACAGAGGTTGTGATGCCGCCTCATCTTAGCGACCCTCTTGTGCCCTTTCAACCTGAACATCACCTGTCCAAATGCTCCTCTCTCTCCTTCGTCCTCATCTTTTATCCTAAACTCAATTCCTTCCTCCCTACGGATGCCAAGGTGAAGTCGTCACGATCTTGGCACGAGTTCAAGCATTGGTGATTTTTTTTCCCTTTTGGCTCTGCTGCCATGGTAACCGTCTTTAGTTTGCGCGCAGCTGCTGCCATTCTGGAAGAGCTTACTACAAGGGAACGAGGCATGTAAGCCAAAATTGTCGATTTATTATCGAAACAGCCAATTCAATTCATTCAATAACAAGTGAAGTAACAATAGTAACTTAAAGATGTATCAATAAGTAACAAATTTCCCATTTTGGTTGAATTGCCTCCTTATTCACCAGTCATCATCTCCAAAAATTCTGGAAAAAAGAACAATCGCTTTTATTATATCTATCGATTTAATAAGGAACATCTCACCATCAAAATCGACGGTACCACTGCCATCAGTATCGATTTCAGCAATCATTTCGTCCAATTCATCCTCGGTCAATTTATCGTCGAGGGCCCGAAGAATTTCTCGCAAATCCGATACATTGATGTAGCCGTTGCCCTCCTTGTCGTACATCCGAAAAGCGCCGCGTAGTTCTTCCTGCATCGCTTCTGCATCCTCCTCGGCCACAAATCTTGCTGCCAGTTGCTGAAATTCTTCGTATTCCAACTCTCCACTGCCTAAAGACACACGAAAATAACGATTCCAATCGCATTAAATATTCACTAAGAAATGAGTAATCCGTTTCATCAGATCAATGAACCAACCATCAGAATCGATTTCATCTATTAGACCCTTTAGATCCCTTTCCTCAAATGTTTGACCCATCGAACGAAGAATGGTAGCGACCATGTTTGTGTGGATAACACCTTTGTTCTCTTTGTCAAACATGTCGAAAGTCTTCCTTAACACTGTTAATAAACATTATAATTAGATTAATTATCATTTTCGTATAAATTAGCATCACATCGCATTCAGTGACTACACTAGACAGCGAGCGCTGTCACTCTATACTATAAATACCAATCATTCATGACCTTATATGGTCGATGAAAGATCAGTTAGAAATTAGTTGTAATTATTTGAGACAACTTACTGGCACATTGTTCCTTAGTCAGCTCATCCACCTGTAATCGAAAGAGGGTTGGAGAAAAGATGTTATCGATTTTACTCTCAGTAAAAACTCACCATTTTGACTGCTTGGAAGGTTCTTAACGAGAAGAAGGCTGGCGGGCAAGTGAATACGATCCGGAACGCAGCTTGCCACTATTTTGGATGTGGCCCACGTGACGTTACATTGTCTGAAAGAGCTCTAGATCTGTAGTTATTCTAGGCTGTTTTCTTTTAAATCAAGATTTATCGCCCCTTAAAGTCTTTTTTTAAAGTTGTGATTGGTAAAATGTGGTGCTGCTCTGGTTAGTACACAACGTTGCAATAAAAGAAATTTTATAGATTTATACTCATAAAAATTGCACCTTTAAAGTTATGAAATTTAATTTCATATGTAAACTAACAAAGTAAAACGGATAAAATATTTGTTTCTTAAAGAGATGTAACTTGTAAAGTGATGAATCTCATTACGTCGCTGAACTAAGTGATGATGGCAGATCCAATTGAAGGGGAAAAAAATCTGATTATCTTAGCTCACACGACGATAAAAATACCTCGTAAAGGAAATAGGATGGCGTAAATTATTTATTGAAATCTAAATTCAATTTAAAAAGAGAAATCGTGATATAAACTACGCACTGGATTTACGTCTCTCTGCTTAGTTTCACAATTCTCCGAGGAATTGTATTTCTTCTTTACAAACATTAAAAAAACTGGAATTACCCATTTTCGAGCAAGAAATCTTAATTTTAATTAGTTAAAGAGTTTTATTTAATTAAAGCTCACATTTCTCTAAAGAATACAAAAACATGTTATCAATTGGAATTGAGGAAATTACCGTATTAAAGAAACCGAGAATTTCCTTGGAAATTTTCCCAAAAAACTATACTCAAGAGAAAAAACATAGACCCTGTCCAACTTTTTGCTCCATTATAAAGCAAGCCAAGTCACATGGGTGAACATAAATAATGCCACAATGGAACATGAATATTATAAATAACGAGTGTGTTGTTTGAACACGGCCATTTGTACATCAGCCCAAACCCAAGGGTAGAACAGAATTCCCATCACATTTCGCGAGGGAAGTAAAGAAGAAAATCTTTTATCGACCGTCCTTCACGCAATCTCGCTCAAGGTTGAATGAATCTGACACGCGCGCATGCGCAAAAATCTACAAGCTATTCACTAGTGGCTAAAATGTACAAATAAAACACACGTGCTGTGTTGTTTGACAAGCTCTCATTTGAACTTCCGCTCGATATTCTAGTTTACCTCGACAACGGTAAATTAGCTCGAGCCTTTTGAAGCAAAAGCTGTTGTAAAAATGTCAAATTAAACTCGGAGCGTTATACAAATTATTATTGCATTTATTTCTGTTATTTTTATTTTTACTCATTGACATTTCACCTTTACGAAAAATTCCCCATTTAAACGTAGTAAGTTGCATGTTGTAACTGCTTATCTTGCGTGTCATCTATCGATCCCAATTTTGTTATACATCAAGTGTCGACAATAAACGAAAGCTCCGCCTTGAGTTCGACCTCACACCAGTCAACGTCGACGTGTAACACACAGTTCAGATTTCTACGACATTATGCAACATGAAATATTTAGTTACAAACAGTGTGCACGCAGGTGAGTATGAAATAGCACAAATGAAAAATGATTCCCTAGTCACATCTCATTCTATATAAGTAAAGTAACTTGCGATATCACGCAATGAGCACCGCCTGCCATGTTCGGTGATATAAAACTCACCACTGGTTTATACAATATTAAATTTTCTCTCTCTCTATTTTAATTCTGCACATAAAAAACCCAAGTTTTCTTTGATTTATAAATTTTTATTCCTATTTTTATTGGGGGGTATCGACAAAGGCTTAAATAGACCATGTGTGCTGTGTGCTTAGGCCCGTTGGGTGCGAGTGGCAGCCGATCCTGTGAAAATCAGCTTGTGTTCTTCGAGTGCCGATCTTCTTCATCCACATCTCCGCAGTCCTCATCTGTTTTGAGTCGGCGTTGCCATCTTTAATCATGGCAGGTGTGCTCGGCTCCATAATGCGTCGAAACAGCCAGCGACGGGTACGTGCTCTTCTGCCTCTCCCCGCTGCTGTGGCTCAATGTATCGCCCATTTTGCACGTGCCTCTCACCGCACTTTAACCATTATCTTTTTGGAGCGCTACGTGCGGGCCAATTCTAGAGCAACTTTTTCTGTTGCTCCCTTCTCCATTCCTCAATCCCTTCCGTACCGTTATTTTTCTTGGAAGCGGCTTGAGTATGGCCTCGTTCCATCTTTATACTATCTCTATACACTTTTATTTCACTTTTTGTTTTATTTTTTGTTATCGTATGCCTGTGCCTTGTGTTTGTGTGAGTGTTCGTGATTCCTTTATTCTTCCTCATTCATCACGTGATTCTGGGATGTCCCAGGAGCGAGGAAGTGCTTGCAACTAACTATTTGCCAATCGCTCACTCGCATGGATTAAAAATGCCATCGATCTGGCACTCGGCTCTTTGGACTTGTTGCCCGAACACTGGACGATGCTTCGTCACATTGCCATTCGTCCCCGCCAGGGCGTGAGTGGGGGGAAGGAGAAATCCTTACGTGAGAAACTGATGATTTCAAAGCGTCGGTGTTTGCTTTTTACTTGCAGGCTCGCAACAAGGCGCCCGTCGAGCTGCCCAAAAGCCAAACAGGGGCCAAATTGCAGGCGGCCCAGAAGGCAGGCTCCAAAGTTCCGCCGAAAACCCCGACTAAAGGATCCGGGTCAAAAGCCCAACAGAAAGGTGCACAGAAGGGAGCCCAGAAGGCACCACCTCCCAAAGGATATCCAGGCAAGAAGTCCAAACGGCAGGCGCAAACCAAACATTATGAACTTATTGTCACGATCAATCTGGTGAGAATCGGCCACATACCTAATTCTTTTTACGGCCCGACTTCAGGGGCTGGGGTGCATGATCCTGGGATTCATGTGTTAAGCTTAGTGTATTTTAAGAATGCCTGTTGCGCATTGCAGATGCAGAAGCTTCAATCAGCAGAATGTGTAAAATGGATGTATGAATGCCATTTGTGCACGTGTAGAGTAGCATTTAACTTCTGTTGGTTAAATTGGTAAGTGGGTCAATGAGATAGGAGTCCCCAGCATGCTCAGACCCTTCCTCATGATGACTATAAACTTGTATAATCCGATCAATTGCCGATTATTAAAACGTGTAATCATTGCAGTCGGAATATGGGCTTACAGAAGAACAAGTTGCAGGTAAGATGAGTTAAAACTAAAACGTAGCTCTTGAAAACTTTTTAATTTTCATCCAGAATTCAAAGAGGCTTTCATGTTATTCGATAAAGATGAGGATGGGACTATTACAATAGCTGAATTGGGTGTGGTCATGCGTTCTCTTGGACAAAGACCAAGCGAAAATGAATTGAGAGATATGGTCAACGAAGTTGATGTAGATGGTGCGTATTAAATGCAGCTTTCTAATCCAGTGATGCACAGTTTGAGGCCTCTGTGATGCATTTAATTATTAATCCGGATTTTAGCAAACGGCACGCTAAGTTGAAATGCTTGTTTAGTGCGGAATTAAAAATTAAATACTAAGTAACATGTGCGCGCAGTTTCGCGAGTTTAAATTTAAAAAATTTCCATTAATGAGTCGTATAGAATTCTTGCAAACAACGTGTGCATCGGTGATCTAAATAAATTAGAGTAATGTAAAACTTTATTATCTTATAAAACGAAGAATTTTTTTTTATTTTCAAGGAAATGGGACTATCGAGTTTAACGAATTCCTACAAATGATGTCCAAAAAGATGAAGGATTCTGATAGCGAAGAGGAGTTGCGCGAAGCCTTCAGGTGAGTTTTCGACGATAAAAACTAACGCGAAATGTTAAATGAACCGAAATTTGATTTTATGAACCGTAGAGTCTTTGACAAGAATGGCGATGGCTTCATCAGCGCCTCTGAGCTACGTCATGTCATGACAAGTTTGGGTGAAAAACTAACCGATGAAGAAGTTGACGACATGATCAAAGAAGCCGATATCGATGGCGATGGACGTGTTAATTACGAAGGCAGGGAATTAATTTAATTTCAACAACATCAAATTAGGTTTCCCTCCAAAACATAATTAGTTAGCAATTTGAAAAACTCGATTAAGAACGAGAAGAAAAAATAAATGAATATCAAATTCAAATTTGATGGGATGACAAATGTCAACAAAAAAAAATTTTCAAAAAAAATGACGTCAACGATTTTGGAAGATTGCCAAAGTCGAATGAATATGAATTTTAAAAAAAATACCACTTTGCACAATTGCAAAAATTGTAAGTGAGCTATTTTACAACTAACCCTTGCCTTTTACACGCGGCAAGGTTGACATTTTTAATCTGATAAAATCTTTTGCTAGAACGAAACTGGCAGCAGCTAATGGAAAACTTGTCATTCTCCATATTAATGGTTACACCTGCTTCAAAAGCGCATATGAATTTTTTTTTTAAATTTGGTAAGGGAAAAGTAATTGATTTTTAATCTACCAAAGTTCGTGGTGTTATCTCACGCAAGACCATTTAAAAAAAGTTACAGCATCTGCAACTTTAATATTCGACCACGGAATTACCCGCCTAAAGGTGGAAAGCACGATAGAAATCTTTATGCTATTTTGAAGGGAATTTATTTTTTAAATTTTTTTATATTTAGATATAATTAGTATCAAAAAATTAATTATTTCATTTTTTTTTCCAGAATTCGTCACGATTTTGACGACCAAGTAGAAAGTTGGTTGCCAATCATCAACTCACGTTCCGTCATTGTCACACGTTTTTCATTTTAATGCATATACTTTTGAACGGGGTTGATAGAATGTTGTTTTGTCTTCGGGAGTGACGTCGGCCCGAATTTCACTCAGTATTACATACGATTGCACGATGGCAGCTCTTTCACCCTTTTTCAGACGAGAATGTTTTGCCTTCTCATGACAAACGGGTCGACTCCTCTGATAAACTAAACCACAAACAAAACAATTAATAAAAATTTAAAAAAAGAAAAAGAAAAAACCCTAACAGTTTATAAAAGTTTCTTGTCCGCTTCTTAAATGTTCGCTCTTGCGCTTGGAGACGGGTGCCTTTCTTTTTCTGTCCCATTCCATTATATACACCGACATTGTTATCTTGTCCGATCCTCAATTCAAATTGCTAAGTATAATGCACGAATGTAACATTTTCCATAAAGTGCCTTTTTGAGAAAAAGCACAACAAAATTTTTTCCCCTTTTTCGAATGGTGTCCCGCATCCGCTTGTTTTTTCTATTTGTTTCTATCACAGGACAACTTTAGCTTTCTCAACGCAAATTAAAAGCAAACAAAAGCAAAAAAATAAAAAAAAATAAAACGTAGAAGTAGTGAACAATTGTGTATTTGAAAAACTGCTTCATGTTGTTTCTGTATAAAAAAAAAGAATTAATTCATGAAAAATTCTATACTATGCCACTGCTTGTTTGTTGTTATTGTTGTTGCCACGTTTCAGAAACGAAACTATTTTTAAGAGAAGCTTCACTTTCTCAGAAACGGCTAGTAATTATATTTTCGACTGAGAATTATAATAAACATGACGTGGTTTCCTTGAAACAATTTTTGTAAGCTATTGTATTAGGCAACTAATTCTATAATGTTGAATGTATTATACTGTAGATACATCGATTGCAAATTTACTCATAGACACTCGAAATTACGAACATACGAAAATGTTATAAACAATTAAGCATTTCTATTTATTTTTAAAAAAATGTATTTGGAATACAAAGAAAATTTCAATATATTATTATTACTAAGAAAATATTTGCGCCAGTCGATGTATCTTCAGTATGAAATATATCGATGGCTTTTCTGTATATACAACAACATGTGTAACAATAATAACAATGATATTAATAATAAGAAAATTGGTGTATTGTAAAAAATAGATCTCACGTGCTCCGAATAAAAAACATTTTCTGCATTTTAGGTTAGCTTTCAAGCCAACACCTCTAGGAACTAACGCCATTTAATCCTTGTACAAGAATAGTAAATACATAATTTGTCAAAATATATGTCCCAGCAAAAAATAGATTCCTGTAGCACAAAGGGATTGCGTACAATTTATCACCAAATGGATGGTTTCCGTTCATCAGCCGTCAATGGACGAGCACATGCACAAAGCACAAAAAGCTGATATGACCAAAGCTGCGTCCCACAACTTGCACGAAAACATGCCGTTTGAACGGACGCAGCAATGCATTCTGCCTAGCCGCTTTTTACGCCTCCCAATTTGACGATGTCCAGAGTCCATCGGAGAGTGCGCAGTATTTGAGTATTTAGTCCTAATATGTCTTTCGGCTGCTACCGTTTTAAAGTAAATCCTAGCGATCCATCCGGACCGCGTGGTTGACGTACAATGTTATTACTCGATTGATCTGGATGACCCAAATGGAGACCACGGATGGCGATTTCTGGATGTGAAGTTAGGCCCAATTTAGCCAATCTTTAAATCAAATTATAACAGTTATTATTTTTTAAATTTTTTTTTATTCCTATTTAACCTCTCTTCTGCAATTTCTTCTTCGCTTTTTGCAGATCCGAGAATCCTTAATCTCGCTTCGGCATATTCGGCTTCCCGTTGCTGTAAACTCTTTACGGGTTGTTTTGCGATTCTCTCTCCGTTTACGAGTGCATTTGACGGGATTGAATTAACTAATGTGACATTTTTCATGACTGTCGTTGTGTTTGTGGCAGTAGCACCGCTGTTAGTGTCCTGATGGTGATACGCAGAGTTTGTTGGTCTTTTCAATATTTTCACTTGTGGTTCTGGCGGTGAATAAGGAGTTCGTCCTGTGTCGTCTTGTAGAATCATCGGGCCCACGTAAACGTTCTGACCACATGACAACCTAATATTTATTTATTTTTAAAAAACAAAAAAGAAAAAAAAAGATTAAAGAAACACGTGTATAAGTTAATGTGTTTTTCACATAACAGGACTCTATTTTTAACTTACTCGATTTTTTCATCGTCCTGGATTGAGTGTGGCGTTATCTTTTTCAATTTTTCTTCCAGTACCTGCACAACATTTTGAGGCAGTACTTAGTTTTGATACTTTCTATTACAATAATCAAAACTAAATATAGCTTTTTGTTCTTCTAATCCCACCCACAAACTACATGCATTGAACTCAACCCTCAAAACAAATGAAATCGACAGCGCTTAAAATTTTCCGAAAATTTTAAACCGTAGATTCAAACATACCGAAGTCATTCGTTTGCACACTTTTTAGAAACTTACGTTATTGTCCAACATATCTTCCCAACTGTCACACACATCATCGTCGTTATCATCGGCCATTTTGTAAGATGAAGATTTTCACGCTGTAGCTACGAGGCCTTGGTAGTAACGACTGATTAATTTTTCTTTATTTAGTACAGTTTACTAATATTAATTTCTTACTAATAATTAATTTTTTTAAGTATTAAATTTTAGTTTTACTCAACGTGCAAAAATCTCATAGTTTTATTAATTACAAAACTTGTATTGATACATATAAGTAGACCTTGGTAGCAACTCTCATCGCTTCTCGTTATTTAATCTCGCGTTCTCGTCACGCTCTTCCTTCCAGATGTCGTCTGCATACGATCGCGCTGTGTTAGAAGCGATATTCGGTCATCTCACCCCAATCGATGAATGCCCTGATGAAGAAGCCACGGCAAATATTGAAAATGGCGGTAAATATGACGATCTAAAAACTTTCATTACCAGGACATGAATGAAATTGTCAAAATATAAAATTTTATATTTTTTAATTTATTCTTAGGTGACACATCTGCGTCAGAAGCGGCCAGTCAACTGGAATTAGATGGCGTCAACGCAGCTGAATCGGGTGATTTTATCCAATCCATAGAATATTTTACAAAAGCCATTGAATTGTCTCGAAACGGGAATGCATCAGCTTACAACAACAGAGCTCAAGCTCTTCGTCTCAATTCTGACGACGATGGTAATCAGCAAAGATGTTCCATCAATTGATGACTGATTATCTTTGCTTAAATTCCATTTGCAGCTGCCCTCTCTGACTTGAATGATGCAATCAGATTGAGCAACGGTCACGGTCCAGTCGCTCGAGAGGCTTTGTGTCAAAGGGGCCTTATCTATCGTTTGAAAGGTCGGTGCGAAGAAGCGAAATCGGACTTCGAAGCAGCTTCCCGTTTGGGAAGTTCCTTTGCCAAATCGGCTTTGGTTCAGCTTAATCCGTACGCTGCACTTTGCAATCAAATGTTGAATGAAGTGTTTCAAAAATTGCAATGTGGAAATTAGAAGCAATTGAAAGAAAGCAATTTAAAAGTTTTGTAATAAGATGATGGAAAAAAAATAAGGCATCGAATTACGAAATCATGCATGTGTTATCTAAGAAATTGCTTAATCAATGACTTGCGACGATTTAACCGCTCCGTTTTGTAAAAGCGTGTGTTAATAATAAAAGATATAATATCGACATTCAAATGAAAGCCGGATATCTAATCATGATAGAATTAACACAAAACAAAAAAGCAAGCATGGGCTATCAACTATTTTTAATGTTTTTCGAACAAAGTTTTCAAAGCAAACTTTTCAAGTTTGAAAACCAAAATGGAAAACATTTCTAACATGATCACAAGTTAAAAGTGCATAATAAACATTGTAGAGTAATAACAACAAAGAGCAGAAGTTCATTATTTTATAGCTTTCTGTACAAAAGAGAGGAATTTCAGCACGCAGCTGCTCATTAACATGTGATAAATGCATTTCTTTTATTTATTAATTTATTTTTTTTTTTACCAATACTTCATTAAGTAATAAGAAATTTGGCCACTTAAAAATCATGACATGATTTTTTCATTATCCAAAAAAGTGACCAAAGTAATAATAATAATAATGATAATAATAATGTTTATTACCAAATTCACTATCCAGTTGCTCATATTGATTCACACATCACAGTCATACCTTAAGGAAATAAAGAGAAGGGCATCTGCATCTCTGCCCATCTCCAAACAAACAATCAATCAACCAACGGATTGAGGAATTCAATTGGCAGTGATGTACATGACAAACTGATTAAGATCACTCTTCTCACAATCATGTGATAACTATTGAGCATTTAAAACGAAAACGAAATTAACAATTAATTAAAAGATAAAGTATTTCTTGCCAAACAGTTTTGTACGATAAAATTGCTATTACATTGGATTATAGGCAAGAAAAGTGGAAACGAAATAATTCAAATACAGAAATGAATTGGATAGGGGAATCGAGTTGGTAATGCCAGTCCCCCTTCCGAAGTCAGTTATCCGCTTCTTTTTTTCTTGAAAATCCAAAACTACGCCACAACAAGTAATCTGGGATACGAGGCAGTTTGATTCTATGTTATAAGAAATCAGAGGAAAAATATAACTGACTCAACTTAAAAAGACCCACGTGTGACGTACTAGGAATAAGACAATTTTTTTAAATCTAATTTTTGTTATATACAGTTTGACGAATGCTGAATGGAATTCACATACCAAACATTCAGCCGCTGTGTCTACTGGTTTAAATATCAAACGCTATTAGCCAACATCGAAATCTAAGGGGGAAAAAGTAACACATACAACCAGCCAAGAATTGTACTGTGTACTGTCAGTAAGCATGGGGAATAATGGTAAGATGCGATCGAAACAAGGAGGTCTTCTTAGGCCTACTTTGCAAAGATTATTCGAGGTTTTTAATTATCAACATTCACAATAATAAAGAGGGGAAAAAATATTTTCTTCAAATTCCCAACTGCGCCTGACATTACCCATTACAAGCTACCACTCGATACTGAATCAACCATAGGTGCAAACATTAAAATCGTAAAACTCAAAATAGATTATTTGCAATGATCAAACAGTGGACCGGGTACCATAATACACGACCTGCAACGGCTAAGAAAAAAAAAATTTTAAATTTATATACCTATGTCTAACAAAAATTCGTTTAAGTAAAATATCCGATTAGCAGCTGCCAAGGAACTCCCAGCCGCATGTTACGCCTGATTGTCTCCTACGAGAAAAATGGAAACACCAACATTTTGGGAATAAAAATGCACCGTTTTGCATTCCAGCAAAAAATCCAACACGACTCAATGTCAAATGGACGAACAAAATCACTCGAGGAAAAAAAAACGATATAATAAGCTAGAAAAAGAAAATTTGACAGATCCGAGTCTCCATCAACACTAATACATCGTGTTTCAAGTTCAAGCAAAACCCAGGAAACCTCAAATCGAAGTCCAAGCAGCTACGAATGGACGAATGCAAGATTTCCCCAATAATTAATCGATCAACCAAACCCTGGTCCAATTTTTTTTCATTTTTTTTTTTTCAATTTTTTTGATAAATAACAAACACTAAATTTTTTCTTTGAACAACCGTCTAACTATGGCAAAGTGGCAGTCAAGCTGCACAAAATATAACAAAGATGGCAGTATGAAGAACGTGCTCCTTGACGAGCACGAAAGAGTGGATGCGATTTTGCATCCAAACGCCGCCATCACCGACTAAAGTCTTGGCCCGGAGGACTTGGGAGCCGCTACTTAACAATCGTTCTCTAGCTAAAGATCAAAAACGTGGAAAATTAATTCATTCTCAATCTATCGCAAGGTTAAAAATCCTTCCCAAAAATCAACTTTTTTTCTTTTCAATAATTTTTTTTTACTCCTGAAAACGAAACAACTAAAAAATCCTACGCCCTGTTTGCCTTCTCAATGATATGTTGGCAGCTGAGACAGAAAAGCACAAAATGCGACTCCAAACACTGGGCCAACCAACCAACAGTCCTGCCGACTAATTAAACCGTTTACGGTTTAGGCCTAATTAGCACTGGATTCGTAACCTTGCCCTAAGCTTTCGACGCGTTCAAAAATAGCCCGGATGCTCCGAAATGCCATAGTAATGGCCGTTATAAATGACTCCGATTTCGCGCAAAACTTCGCCCTTGATGGTCGCTTTGATGGTCCAGTTGTGCACGTCGTCGCTTTCTTTCTCCCGTTCCAGACGCTCCACGTCTACGATCTTTGAGCTGAGTCGTTCCAAGATGACTCCTATGTCCTTTATGTTGAGATGATGTTTCTGTTCCAGTGACAATTGATCTACGAGAAGCAAATAACGCTCGCTCATCTGCTCGTCTTCCGCTTGCGTGTTCTCCGTGTCCGATTCCGACGAATTCTCCTTGTCGGCCGCACGCGACTCCACGTGAACATCCAAAAAGCGCACGTGCGTCCCCTTAGGAGAAGGACGGCGAACGGCCAGGTCAGGCTGTTCCTGGATGGGCGACGTGGCCACCGACGACTTGTTCACGTGAATCCGTCCGCCCTCTTCGTGCAGCGCGCAGCAGTGGAAATCGCAGACCATGCTACCATCCGGACTCCCGGCTCGGTGCTCGACTATGACCGGTTGAACGCGAACGGTCGGACCGGTCATCGGCGTAACGTCGTTGATTGTTGTTACTTTCTTGCCGAACCTATCGTGATAAACGCCTTCTTCGTGATCTAGACTTTCTATTTTCGTCGTGATGGTAATTGGACTTTTACGTTCGGCCGCGCCTTCCTCCGGGAATATTCGGTGCACCTCTCTGACGGTGGGCGAGCGACGCGGATGGCCCACCGTGACTTTGCGGATTTCGCGCTGGTCCCAGTTTAATACGACCGTGATCCGACCTCGGTTATCCATAATCTTCCATGAAGGGGCTTCGTCGATTAACTCCAACGTGTTGATGGCGTCGCACACAATACGTGGAATGGCGTGGATAGCTGGAAACCACATAGGGCCACTTTGTCACATTCCACACCAAACAACCAATGATCTAGGCCAATGAAATTTCATTCAGAAAGTAAAAAATAAAAAAATAAATTTAAAAAAAACGTAAAATAAAAATTCAAAAATCGAAACGAATTCAAAATGCGGTACTAACACGAGTCACAGAAGCAAGACAAAACCAACTTGAAAAGAGAAATTAATAAAAATCAAACACTTTAATGCAAATCATGAAAAAATCCTTACAAAACATAAACAAAAACTTTGTAAAAAAGCGGCTCAAAAATGCATTTCTATTTTACCTGCCCTGATAGCCTCTACTCCAGGCGGATACCATTTCTCGCCCACCCTTAGAAAGACAAATACTGTATTATCCTCAAGCATCTGGAAGTAACGGTCATCATCTATTTCTGTTCCGTCACTTTCTAGAACTACGGACACATCTGATTCTTGAAGCGTAAGTTTCATTTTCCCTAAAAAAAACAACAAATTACCAATAAATCACACGCAAAATCACAATTTTTTTCCAAACACCACAAACTTCAACCCTTTCTACCTTTGCCCACGAGTTCTTGGATGTTGCTGGCAGTGACTCCTTTGCGAACCGTGCGATCTGCGCTCCACACTTTATAAGGCCGTTGCCTAGAGCCCTGCATCATAAAAGAAAATTGATTGAAAAAAAAGATGCAGTAAACAAAGCAATGATATAACATCGATGCAAAAAAATTCTACACATTTGTCTATGACCAAAACAAATCTACGTCTACCTTCATACTCCTTCACCTCCTCCTCCCACACACGGAAGTGGGTTCGAAAAATGATTGCACACACCAAGAACACGGTGCAGCCTCAATTGCAACTTCAAATCTTGCAATTGATATTACGCAACAAGAGCATAATTGAAACGAGCTGGTTGCAGTCGAATTTGATGGAATATACGAAATTGCTTCGTTCCTCGACACTGGGGTTGAGGATGGAGCGTTCGTTCAGCGTTTCTGTACGCCACACTGGCAGCAAAGGGTCAGTCCATATCGAAGGAGGGTGGGAAAAACAGTGACCTATATTCGCGGGTCCATTCCTACTCTCACAACTCAAGGTGAGAACTTTGAAGAACATTTTCCCTCCTCTTTGCTTTTTCTTTAATATTTCCTTTAATTAGAATTAAGAAATAAATTAGACTGTTTTCTTATCGGGTTTTGCGAGAAGAGTCGCATGGTTTTCCGATATGGATTTTTTAAACGATTTTTTTCTTTGAAATGCTCCGGTGAAATTTTCATTTTTCCGGAACAACTTTGCATTGGACTTTCAATTCGAAATTCGGTTTTCCGAAGCAAAATTCAAGAAAATTTGAAGATCGTTTAGGAACTACGGAATTTGGAATTTGTTATTGGATTTTTTTAAAATTTTTTAATTTAAATTATCGTAATTGAATTTAAATTCCGATTTCGTGAGATTCGAACGAATCCATCGTTAAAATTGGTAAAAATAAACTGCGAGTTTTGATGTGAATTCTTTACGTATCGATAGTTGCGAGTGTAATTTTCGCTCTTTGCGACTCTGCAACTCCCACGCAACTTAAAATCCCACGCTTTCATCTCAAAACATTGACGTTAGGGTTAACGCGGAAGATGCTGTGAGTGATGAACCTAATTTTTAAAATTAATGTTTTTCAACGATTTACTTACTTCGGCCGTCATCATTTCATCCTTTTACAAAATATCACACTTTCTGTAGTTCTACACATTGATACAAATTTCTTTCTTCTGCAATATCCAAAAACTTAAAATGTGCGCCTGACCGTAGAGGCTTCCCATCGTTTTACGGGAACCGACCGGAAAAGGAAGCGCAATCGCTAACATTTATTATAAAAATCTGGCGTTAGATGGCGACATCGGCCGTACTAGAGTCTGCGAGGACCCGATAATGAGCCGAAGGGCGCTTTCCGGCAGGCAGTAGCGATGGCACGCTAAATAATTGTTACGTCAGAGGCTGCAAAAATACTAGCGCGATGGGCGCGGTACATAGAAATCATACAATAAAACTTATTAAAAAAATCGTGACTCGATAAATTGTCATTGAAACAACGTCGATAAAAAAAAATTTACAGTGTTTTTTTTGAAGTTTTTTTTGCAATTTTTTAGGCCGATTCTGTAGATTTTTTAAGATTTTCTAGTTTTACTTCAAAATTTACAGATTTTATATAGTTTAATTTCGAAAATATAAATATTCTACAGGTTTCTTGCAGCTTTTGTAGACCTCTAAAAAAAACTGTAAATCGGCCAAAACACTTTAAATAATCTACAGATTTTTTTTGCTGAAATGCAACGATATATACATGTGTCTGACATTGACTTAGTGAATAATATTTTTTTTTCCTTTGCCAACAATTTGGGAATAATAAGTGCATAAATTTAACACACAGATCTGAAAAATTCGGCCCCACCTAAGGGAAATTTAGTTCACATTTCCTATTGCTTACCATGCTTCTTTTTTTTTATTTTTTATCTCAGATAACAAGTACAGTAGTTTTTTTGTGGTGGCCTCCAATTCAACTCGAAATTTTTTTTTCAAGTTTTTGTAATTAAGTCGATTTTTTTATATTTAAACAGACATTTCTTTGACTTTTTTTGATCCAAAAAAGTTTTCTTATTTTGTAACGTAAAATTCAAATTTTTTTTTTATTTAAAAAAATTCACATTTGTATCGAAAAACATTTGTATTAAAAAAAAATTTGATTTAATTTTAATTTTTAATTTTGATTTTTTAAATGTTTTAAACCAAAAAATTCTAAAACAAATTCAAGAAGTTGTTCTTTAATGTAAAATTTAAAAAAAAATTGTATTCAATAAAATTTTTTTAACTCTTAAAGTTAGAAAAAAAATCCCCTTTTAAATTAAAAAATTAAAAAAACTGATTCAAAAAACTTTCTCAACTACAAACGGCCCTCCCATAGTAACCTAGTCAGGGAAGGAGGGGGGAAAGGGTTAACTATGGAATTCCAGAAGGCCAATTCAATTTATTCCCCAAAATTTTTTTTCAAAATAATTTTCAAAAAAATTTCAAAAAATTTCAAAAATTTTCAAAAAATCCGATTTTTTCCTCAGAAAATTATTACCATAAAAGGAAACCATTTTGGTTTGGGTATTTTCAGTTTCCCCGGCCAAACGTTATCGAAATACCAAATTAAAATACTTAAAGCTATGCCGTCTATAAACCATAACGTGAAAATGTCATGAAGTGTTACGGAATCATAAAATTCGTATTCGGTCGTGATGAAATGGCGCCAATGCATTCCGAAACCTTAAATAATGGATGAAGTAATTAAAAATGTTGACATTAGTGAAAAAACGTTTAAGATTTGGTAAAACATCAAAATTTGGTGAAAATTCAAACGAATAATGTGAAAATGTGGTGAAAATTCAAGCGAATAATGTTAAAATTTGGTGAAAATTCAGTAAAAAACGTTGTATAATTTGGTTAAATTTAAGCGGAAACCGTTAAAATTTGGTGAAATTTAAGCGAAAAACGTTAAAATTTGGTGAAAGAACATTAAATTACAAGAAGTAAACGTTAAATTTAAAATTAAATATTTTGAAACTTACGGCGTGTCATTCTTGCAGTCTATGACGTCATAATAGTTCAAATCTCCACCACTTCTGCGTTGCGGAAGTAGCGCGCCTGTTATATATAAATTATAAACCTTGTTGCCTTGTTATTACGCTATCTTACCAACTCCAAGCACGTTTCTTTTGGTTGTGATACATATTTGTATTTCTTATTCGCATATACGAAGACAACTTGTTCATTTTGAAATGAACATAAAATATTTATATTTGTTTAATTATTTTACACTGTAAACATTTAAAAATGGAGGACTCGACGAATTTCGTTACGAATTATGAGGATGTGTCACAGTTCTCTAAGGTATGATTATTTTATGGTAATTTTAAGGTGAATATTTCTAACCATTTTATATTTTCCAGGCCACACTGCAAGCCACGGTGACTGCGATCCAACGTTGCACGAAAGCAATGACTGTTAGCGCGTCGTTTACTGACCCTTCAATTCCTGTTAAAGAAATGATTGCCAAGCAAGGGGAACAATTACTTGATTTGTAAGTTCAAGAAAACAACTCTAATCAATATATTAAAAAAAAAATAATCAAATTTCATTTTAGAATGAGCGAGATAATGAAACATCAGTCTATTAAAAGAAGTTTGAATTCTTTGGATTTAGACGATAAAGTTGATTTGCTGAACGATATGAACGACATTTTTTTGGAAAAAATTGTAAGAATATACATTTAACCTCTTTTAAAGTATCAAAAAATTCACTATCTTTTATTGCAGGGTTTATCTCTTGACGATGTTTCCGGAAAGAAAAAGTTAACTCCAATTTTACCAGCAGCTAGTGGGAATTCAAATTCACTAATTCGTACCAGCTGGAATAGAAAGGTTATTATTTTTTAATTTAATAACAATGTTTGGCGTTTTAAAAGAATTTTTATTTATATAAAATTATTACAGACTACACCCGAATCCGTTAGTCCAAAATATTCACTTTTGACTGCAAAAAATATTGTACGTCCTCAATTGAAATTCGCTGACAAAATTGATAACAGCGACAAGCCATTTCAGCCAATAATTAAAGAGAAACCGAATTCCATAAGACCTCTTGCAATCGTTTTGGAACCAACTAAAAAAGGTTTAATGTAAGTACATACAAATAAAAGTTTATAAATTGTAAATCTAAAACCATATTAATAGGTTTAGCCATCCGTACGAATGTGAATTGGAACGTTTAAAACCAATGAAGGAGCAGCTGCAAACCGTTAAACCACAAACTCCAAAGCCATTAGAAGATACACTTCTAGTTTATATTGACAAACCGGAGCAATTAACAGCGTTAATGGACGAACTTAGGGACCAAAAGGAAATAGCAATCGATTTAGAACATCATTCTTACAGAAGTTTCCAGGGAATTACGTGTTTGATGCAGTTATCTACACGTTCAAAAGATTATATCATCGACACGCTAGAACTGAGGAGCCATTTACAAATTTTGAACGAAGTCTTTACCGATCCAAAGATCCTTAAGGTTTGTTTAAATATTTTATACTTTATTATCTATTAGATACAAAATATAAATTTTGAATTTGATTTCTAGGTTTTACACGGTGCAGACAGAGATGTTATGTGGCTGCAGCGCGATTTCGGTTTATATTTAGTTAATATGTTCGATACCGGTCAAGCATGTCGTGTTCTTAACTTTAGCAGTTGTTCTCTTGCCTTTTTACTAAAGTTTTACTGTAAAGTTATGGCTGACAAACAGTACCAATTAGCGGACTGGAGAATTAGGTAAAAATTGTTTAG
The DNA here is from genome assembly GCA_034700445.1 of Stenotaenia linearis. Classification (NCBI taxonomy): domain Eukaryota; kingdom Metazoa; phylum Arthropoda; class Chilopoda; order Geophilomorpha; family Geophilidae; genus Stenotaenia; species Stenotaenia linearis. Next base: position 47,091 of record JAQIXT010000034.1, on the reverse strand, counting down.
ATTTTTTGTTGGATAAACTTGCTGAGTTTTTCTATTTTTAGACCTTTGCCTGAGAAGATGATTCGTTACGCGAGAGAGGATACTCATTATTTACTTTACATTTATGACATGATGAAAAATGAACTAATAGCGACAGGAAATGAACAGAAAAATTTACTTCTATCTGTTTTAGATCGCAGTAAACAACTTTGTCTTGAGGTAATTTTACAATAATTTACCAAATACATAATTATTATAATTTTTAAATTGCTTTCAGCGTTATGAAAAACCAATATTTACCGATGAGGCACACTTAGCTTTGCATGAAAAGAGCAAGAAAATATTTAACTCGCGTCAAATGCATGCACTTAAAGAATTTTGCAAATGGAGAGATGTAACTGCAAGAATGAATGACGAATCAATCGGGTAAGTTGATTATTTAAATGCTTTTAGACAAATAGATAAATCAATCATCCCCAATTTTATTTTTCCAGTTACGTTTTACCAAATCACATGTTGCTACAAATAGCAGAAGAATTGCCTCGAGAGCAGGAGGGTATTTCCGGATGTTGCAATCCTACTCCACCTTTAGTTCGGCAATACTTGAACGAGCTTCATATGATTGTTGTTGCGGCTATGGCGTTACCATTGATCAAAGTAAATTTAAGAGTCGTAATTTTTTTTCTATTTTTTTGTTTCAATGTTGATTTTGTTGATTTAGGTTGAATCTCAACAATTGCAAATAAATTTGGCACAGACGCGACAAAAAGTTGATTTGGAAAATCCATTACTGTGTCCTCACGACTATTCACATTTGATAAATGACACGATGTGTAACTGTAAGTTTGGAAAAAAAAAGTTAAATTGTGACAATTAGAAAATTGCTATAATTTAATATTTATTATTCTTGCATTTAGCTACAGATCTTACATCGATTTCAAGACGTTCTTTAAAACCTGTTCCAATGAAATTGAAACCTGACATTGAAATGAAAGCTGTAACCCAATCGAAAGTGAAAAATGAAAAATATATTGCCATAACAAATTCATTAGTGAATAATGCCACGCCTTATCAAAGAGTAAGTTTTCAGGATTGAAATGCTTTCATGATTAATGAGATTTAACTTTTAAGTACACCGCAATGAAATCAACCGAGCCAGCTGAATCGGTTACGGAAGAAAAGAAGGTCGAGGATACTCCAATGGATACAACAGAAACGAATGCTGAACAAATTGAATCCGCTGAAGTCGAAGAAGATGAAGAAGAACTACCGATAAGAAAAATGATGCCTCAGGTTAGTTATTGTAAACTTTTTGGTATTCGGAGTTTTAAAAATGCAATTATTTATTTAGCAGAAAAAAAAGAAAAGGAAAGCAAAGGGATTACAAGCACCGAAGAAAAAAATAAAGGAGGATAATTTCCAGCCTTTCGATTACAGCAAAGAGAAGCTTAAAACTCCTGGAATAAATAAAAAGAAGAAAAAAGGTCGTAGAGAGCAAATTGGTGACGACGCTCCTCAAGTTGAATATCAGGTGAGGATTTATTATTTAATAGATTGGTAACTGATTATTGAAATTAAATTAAATTTTTTTTAGACTGGGAAAAAATCAAGGACGAGTAAACCTTACAACTGTAAAAGTATTACTTACACAAAATAAATTGTTAAAATTTAAATTTGTAATGAAATGAAATAAACTGTAATTACATTTAAAAGAAGCGTTTTTTTCTGAACTATCGTTTTAATGTGATGAACCAACATGGCAGCTGTACTTTTCTTTTCTCGAAATAATTGTTGTCGCCATCTGTCGTTAACAACGTGTAACTTGGAAACTGCTACGAGCATTTGAACTTCATTATCGTTTTGCGTACGCAGAAATTGTATATATATCATAAAGTAAGTATTAATTATTTGCGAGTATAAATGAAACGTGTTTATGGTTTTAATCCGATTGGAACTTAACTAGCACGCATGAGAAAGATTTTAATGGCGCCTCAACAAAAACTTGAGAAAGCAGCTTGGCAATGGGCAGAAGAAGTTAACGTCGAGGATATCAAACAACAACACCTGGAAGTTGCGTACAGAATTAAATTACAACCTTGTCAAAAAGGAAAATGCAGGTAAACATTACATGCAACTAGTGAATAGCTCGAAATGGCACCTACTGAACGTTTGTGTTTGTTTTCCAGGAGAAATTGCAAAGGAAATCCCAATTGTCTGTTTAGTTTAGGAGAAAAAGAATGGCTCGATATGGTTAAAGAAGATAATTGGTTTGCAATCGATGACCCGAACCAAGAAAAGCGATCGCCGGTTAGGAATTAATTTTAAGCGTTTGGTTTATAATTTATAAACTGAGAAATTATTTGTGTATTTTTTAGAATTGCTTTGTTGGCTTGAAAAATTTAGGAGCTACTTGTTACGTAAATTGCTTATTGCAGGTGAGAAATATTACTTTGTAAATCCGCGAAAAATATATTATTTGTTGTTTTTAATGAATATTTTGAAGCTATGGTTCCATAATCCAATATTAAGAAAAGGAATATATCAGTGGAAACCTGAAGATGATCCTCAAGAAAAAATTAGCTTGAAAAAAGGTTATATTCTTTTAATTTTTTAATTATCATTAGAATTAATTTATAATAGAACTATTAACCAAGTAGTACTTGTGTATGTCCACACGTAACGAATTGTTTTCAGATGGTCCTTACTCGCCGTCATCTTGTGCTGGTCACTTGCAGCTTATTTTTGGGTTACTTCAATTCAGTGAGCGTAGGTAATAAGCAAAAAAGATACTTTAGATTTTTTTATTTTATTTTATTAATATTTGCTTTAATTACAGGTATATTGATCCATCAGACTTTGTAAATTCGTTAGGCTTGGATACTGCGCAGCAACAAGTAATTCTATTTTCACAAATGTAAATACACATGTTTAATAATTGAGTTTATTTAATCACAGGATGCGCAAGAGTTTTCTAAATTATTTATGAATTTATTAGAAACGAAATTACAGTATCAGAGAAATCTTTCTGTGCGTGAGATTTTACAATCTCAGTTTCGTGGGGAATATAATTACACTACAATGTAACGATTTAAATCGTTATTTATGATATTTTATATTAATTATAATATATGAATTGAATTTTAGATGTACAAATTGCAAACAATATTCTAAGTGTCCATCGAAATTTTATGAGCTTGACTTAAATATAACTGGCCATAAAGATTTGCATGAGTGTATCGAGGAATTTCTTCAAGTAAGTTAATTTATGTTTTGGGCAGCAAGTTTTTTTTATTATTTATTTATTTTTGGCAGGAAGAAAAACTAGAAGGCGCTAATCAGTATTTTTGTAGTCACTGTCAGAACAAACAAAATGCAATTCGTAAAATTGAATTAGTAAAAATGCCGCCTGTACTCAATTTACAATTACTCAGATTTATATTTGATCGGTATGTTCAAGTTGTTTATTAATTTTGAATTAGTGAAAATTTATTTTTTTTAAAAATTTTTTTCTGCAGAAAATCTGGGCAGAAGAAAAAACTTAATTCTTACATTAATTTTCCGGAAGTTCTAAACGTGGATAAATACGTTTTATCAATGGGTAACTAACTTTGGAATGATGTTAGTGTTTATATCTAATGTCGGTTTTGTAGATAAATCACAAACAACTTACGACTTAAGTGCGGTGTTGATTCACCGCGGGCCAACTGCGTTTTCTGGCCATTATATTGCACACATCAAGGACAGAACAACTGGAGATTGGTACAAATTCAATGACGAAACTGTTGAAAAAATGAAAGGAAATCTCAAACTAGGAGGAGATGAAGATGAAAGTATAAAATAACAGTTATTAATAATTTCTTTATTTCTTATTTTCACATTCTTTTTTTTAGCTGGCAAACAACTGAAAAAGCCGAAAGTAGCAAAGGGACAGCATTCTTCGAAAAATGCTTACATGTTAGTTTATAGACTTAGATCGAAAGAAATTGAGGGTAACAAAAAAAAATTCTAATAAATAACTGTTTTCTTAAATTTAATTGAAATTAAATTTCTAGCTATTCCAAACGACACGTCTGATGAATGGGATTTACCTGAACGAATACAAGAATTAGTTAGTCAAGATAATAGTAAATTTGAAGATTGGATTTTAGATTTAGAGAAGATGAGGGTTAGCTTTGAGAAATTGAGAAATTAAAGGAATCTACAAATATTATATCTAATAATATATGTATTTTTAAAGGAAGTAAACATGAAGAAGGGTAAAGCGAGACAAGAAGAAGTTCGGAATTTGTATAATTTATTGCCAGTTACAAATGGTCAATTTGAGTGGCTCCAAACAGAGTGGTTGACGACCTATTTGACTTCCGAGGAAGAAATTAAATCTGTTGACAATTCTTCTTTCCTCTGTCCACATTCAAAGTAAGAAAATACAAATTTAAATTTATATACTTTATTAAATCGTATATTCTTTGATTTAAAAATCAGATTGAACGTGGATTGTGTATGCCAAATGAAACGCATAAGTCAGGAAGCGGTACGTACAAGATTTCATGCTTTTATGGTTTAAAACCACTTGTATATATTTACAGGCTGATATAATTTTTACGAGATACGGAGGAGGTCCGCGTTTAAACAAGTACAAAATATTTTTTATTATTACGTAATTTTTACAATCAATGAGTTATCGTTTCAGAGATTCTTTATGCAACACTTGCGTCGTTTCACGATGTCGATTAATTCGAATAAGAGCGCAAATAAACGTTGACAAGAAGTTTATTAGTAATTTACTCAAAGAGAAAATGAATTCGTGCGTTCAAATATATTTAAAAAGAATAAATAGGATAAAAAGTTGATTTAAAATTTAACCTCGAAATTTTTTTTAAAAATTTAGTCCGAACGAAGGATTCTGGGTCGGAAAGTCGTCGCTGCGTTCCTGGAAGAAATTGGCTCTACTTCGGTATGAAAACGAAAATAAGCTAAATGGGACAAGCCATAGCAATCACGATGAACAAGTGCTGAATACAGAAGTGGATACTGACGACCAAGGAGAAACCGCTCTGCCATTATCGTTCACATTTAATGAAGACATTTTGTGTGACCATAGTTCGTTTCCTTTTAGTTAATACCCAATAAAACAAGAACGTAAAAGTTAAAAAAAAATAGAAAAGAAAAGAAAAACGTGTTTTACAAGTATGTTGGTTAGCAAAAACAGATAGATAGCTGAGACACTTACATAATTAAATGTTATTTATTACTCTATTTTAAAAAAATCATATTAATTATAGTTATTATTTCATCCAATTTTGTCGCAAAGCTGACAATATAACTTTACACGCGGATGAAAGGAGTTGCCTCAGTCAGAGAGAATATGACTTGCGTTTTTGTTGCTGGGGAATTTTTTTATTTTTTCACTGCATTTTCTTTTTGATTATTTCTTTTATAAAAATTTCCAATTACTCGATCAATTTCACTTGCAGATGACTTATCTATTCACGAAGCGGACAGACGTTTGGTTCCAGCCGAAGTTTGGAAACGCCTTAAACAGTATTTTACAAATACACCTGAATTTCCACAATCTCATCCCGCATGCGGGAGATGCGAGGTAAAATTATTTATATTTCTTTTTCTCGTAAATTGCAATTTTTTTAAAAATAAAAATTTCTAGGTCATGCAAGTAGAAAACGACCAACTGCGGAAAACCTATCGCACCATCGCGCTAGAGCAGAAGAACGTTTTAAACGACCTATATTTGGATAAAAACCGACCGATCACCAACAAAGCGGCCTCTGACACATCCCTGTATGCAGTGAATGCGGATTTTGTGGACAAATGGCGTAAATTTCTGAGGTGAGGTGATAGGCGCGAAGAATGGGAGGGGCTTCTTAGGTTTCCCACCCACCCGGAACGCGGAACCCTATTTTGACAGTGATGGATCGTTTTTTAATAGTGACCAAAAGCTTAATCGGATGTAGAGCAGCAAAGGAAGGGGTGAGGCACTGCTGAGCTAGGGCACGATGGGGGGATGGGATGGATGGGAGTAGTGAATGGGGTGGAGAGGGACGTATCATGTCGTTAGGGAAGAAGTTGATCATCAATTAAGATTAGTGAGTTGTCCGTCCACGGCGACTGGATTCGTTGACGTGGTCGTGTCGTTAAGAGTAAGTTGATTTCTCGTGGGAAATTAGTGATTCGTCTTTTGTCTTTTTACTTCTTTACCGCGTCTCGGGTATTAATTTCGAATGCGGGTTTTCAAATCGAAGCCTTTCGTCGTCATTATTATTCCTTAATAGTAATTACTTCTATTTTCTTATGGCTTCTATTTCCTACGAAATGATGAGTCGCATTGGGATATTTTTTGCTCTAATAAAAAAAAAAAAATTTTTAAATCCAAAATGATCAAAAAGTCACGCGACTCAACCCGTACAGTTAAACACTTTAGTACGGGTTTGGCTTCGCGTGACTTTTTGATCGTCTCGAATTAACTTGATAATAAATTGAAATTATATACAAACCGAGCGCCGTAGTCTCGGTCTGGTATAACTCGAATCGCGCATCGGTAATTTGTCCTGACTCCGTCATTCATCCTCACGTAAACGCCGACCAATGAGACCAGACAACAGCTGTCGGTTTGGTTTACTCTCGCCGCATGCTTCGCGACAACTCGCTGGGACCCGACCCGATGGATAAAGGGGTCCGCAAGCATTGGATCGGACGCCATTCGCTGTCCCCCTCGCGCGCGCTGCAATTAAAGTTGCATTAGAAGCGTGCGGCCATCGTTGCAGGGGCTGGAATTGAGCGACCACCTCGTGATTTAATGTGTCAGTGATTGATTTACCAAATGCTGTCTTTTCTCCCACTCCCAACCTTTTACACCCGCGTCTCTCACGGCTCCACCTGCTCCTTCCACGCGGCTGTTGTCTGATGCGGCGACCCCCGATCGGCGAAATGGGACTCGAGTCAATTCGAATCTGACGCCGTTTTGCAGTGTCGACTTTCGAATCATCACTCTTGTTGAAAGTAGAACGATATGCGGAAGGGGAGGATCGGCGACGCGTCCTGCAAGCCAAATGCGTTTCAAATTGGTTGAGCGATGGCCTCCATCCACTTTATTTTGTCGATATCATCGGACGTCGAACTTGCGTTTTTGATCTCAGACACTGAAACAAAACAGTTTGTCTTTTTTTTCCCGTCCGATTTTTTTCCTTCCGCAATTTACTAATGACTTTTTTTCCTTTTTTTTTTTCTTCTTTCTGATTATAAGTGTGAAATCTTACCCAGCAGATTTGAGCTTGCGAGCGTGGAAGTGGAAAAAGTTTAGTTAGAAACGCCCATACGGGAACCGCGTGTGCGCGCTGCTGAAACGCGGTCGGGGGACCGCGAAACAGCAATTGGCTGACTCGTAAAATTCACTTTTATGAGGCGCTCGTTGATCTCGGGGCAACAAGTGCTCCTCTTGCTGCGCCTTTCGCACACGATTCAAGCGGTGTCCTTTGTATCAAAGTGAAAAGAGAAAAGGGGGAAACGCAGAAATGAAAAGATGCCATGGTGAGCGATAGAGAGTCGCGAAAAACGGACGCTGCAAAACTCTGACGAGAGCAGGGTGAGAGCAGGAGACAGGAAAAAATTCTGCCTTGTCAGCGCGATTAGCCACAGTCGACTGTGCTCTACTCTACTCCACACTTCCCTCCCCTCGCCGCATTTCCCCCCTACCCCTCGTCATCGATCAGTCCCAGAATCCTTTGCCTCAGGACCACCCCGTAGCTGGCGTCTTAGGACTCTTTTGTCTTTTCCTACGTGATTGATGCACGAGACGTCGGCTGTTGACGCGCGTCTTCATCGTCTCGTTACGTCGCGGGTTAAGAAACGGAAAGGGTTAAGTTGGATGGCCGTAAGTGCGCGTCTCGATTTAGTTTGGACATTAATCACACTGCATTTTCCTACAACTTGCATGTCCTTGCATATCTCCTTTTGCCTTTCCCTAATGATCTCCCCATTCAGAGAATGTCTGTGACGAAGATGGATTACCGTTATGAACCCTCATCCACCCCCGCATCATCCTCCATCCATCCCAACAACCCCCTGCATCTCTCACTTCGTTTCCTGATTCCCGATCGAAGTTTTGCCCCGAGGAGAAGCGCCTCACTGGTCAGCCGTTGAGCCCTGCCTTCAAATAAATGTGGTTTTCAGATTAGGATGAAAAAACAGATATAAATGGAAACAAAAAAAAAATCTTTTTATTCCTTCTCGTTCATCATGTCTTAAAGCGTGTGTGGGCGTCGGCCATTTTTACACCTCTTTCCTAATGAAGTAATCACTACGCCCTCCCCTTTGTCACTTAATTAAATTTTCCGCTATACACACATGGACTCCTCACCCCTTTGGGGTCAGTTCGAAAGTGATACGCACGCGCTTTCACAGTGGACGCTTTGTCTTTGAGTGCTGGCGAGGGTTATGTGTTTTTATTTTTCTTTTCTTTTTTGCTTTTTGTGTTTTCAATTTGGTCTCTGACAACCTTGACAAAGTGGCTGCACCAACATTGGCGGCATCTCTGCTGGGGGTTGACAGTGTGGCCACCTCCAGACACCCCTCCTGCACTCCTCTCCTCCCCGCACACAAACCACTCTCATTACCCCCCTTCGACCGAAAACTGACGAGCTCGAAACCAAAGTTTAAGGTAGGAATGAGTAGTGACGTCAGATGCGATGATTCATAATTTATTCTTTGACGTGTAAGGAGCAGGTGGGTTTTGCATGGCGTGCGTCTGTCGAGAAGTGCGTGAGGAGCGGGCATCAAAGGACAGGAAACGCGAGTTCTGTTGTTGTATATCATTATTTTCTCTCGTTTTGCGCTCATTGTGATTGTCGAGTCCACAGTAGCGATGTTGCAGTTTGGTTTTTATGAATATAAATTGGCGCCAAATGATAGGGTGAATCCAGCTCCCCCTGGGGGCGAGCAAGCCAGAGGTCACCGAGGGGACTTCGATTGAGGTGTTGAGATGAGGCCAGGTGGAGGTGGGCGAGAGAGAGAGAGAGAAAGAGCCATAGATGCGCATGCTCACTCGCAACTTCTCTCTCGTCACCTCTTTAGTCGCTTGGCCTCCCACGCGTGTTGTAATCGTTTTGCTTAATCCTTTGAAGCCGTTTCTTAACGAGCAGGTGTGGTGTTGATCTCGTTGCGTCAAAATGCGTCTGCGTGCTGTTGTGCTCTTATTTTTCTCATTTTTTTCCCGTTCTTAACTCCTTAATCTCTTCCTCTCATTATTTTTCTTACTTTTTTTCTTTTGATGACGTTCAACAAAACGCGATATTATTTTTTACTTTGGCAACATAAGTCAGGTGAAGGGTCAGTAAAGAAGGCGCTACCACGCGATGGGTGGCACGAGGGAGAGCGCAATTCATCATTTGGAATGTGTAAAAAGAAAATATTTGATTTTTCGAGTATGCAAATGAATTTTGGCGCTCACTCTCCCCCCAGAACGAGACGGGCTGAAGCTAAAGTCCGGCGCATTCCCACGCGGAAAAGGAGCACACCTGGAGCAGATCTCAGGCATAAAGTGATTTACAGCGCCCACTGGATCTGCTGCCTACCTCACTCCCCTCCTCATGCCAGCTCGTTTCCCCCGAGCTAAAGGGAGATGGACGTGTCGGTGCATTTGAGCTGAAGGTCCCGCGGGAGGGGCCAGGTAAAGCGCCCCGGGCCGAGCAGCAGCAGCAGGCGCTGAGCTGAACGAACGACTCCCGCTGCTCCGAAGTCTGGATGGCATGTCACGCAATGCACGCGAGCTAAGTCCATGCAACGTGGTGCAACGGTTTTGGGAGGGGAGGAGAAGAGGGGATGAATGCGAGGGGGAGGAATGAGAGACGGGGAGATGAGAGAGAGAAGCTGTCAGGGCAAGATGGATGTGTCTCAGGGCAACGGGCCACCGCCGGAGGGAGACGAAAGGGGCCACGGGGAAGGAAGGGTCCCAACGGGGGCAAGAGGAGAACGGTGGGAAAGGGTTGTTGGTGCTGCATCATGGTGTCGGCGCCAAAAGGCGAGTGACAGTTGCCTGGCAACGCGAGAAATGAGCGGAGACGTAATTAGTTTGATGGAAAAGGGCACAAATTCCTCCATGTTTTCGTAAAACCGCATCGCAAACAGGGGAGCTGCGTGCGCTTCACTTTTGCAATCGAGTAGAGCAGCCAGCGAGTCGAAGACGGCCCGCTATGACGTCAGACGCGAGGCCGCCACCGTTTTCCCATGAGTGACTGGAATGGGCAAACAGCTCGTAATTGCCATTGGGGTGGGGGTCAGGCTTCCCCTCTGGCCACAGCCATTGCATTTGCCTTGGCGGCTACCTCCCAAACACGCAAGATAATATCAAGTTTTCTAAGAGACGCAGCTCATTAATTACAGTTGGTGCACAGACAAACTTCTCGTTTGCACTTTCTCTCCTCCCACGTGAACGCGAGGTCTTTGTCCATTTGTCTCCATTTGTAAACGAATACTGTCCGTAGCCGCATGCAATCCAATTACTACACTCCCTCGCAGTAGCACATACACATAGAAACGGGCGGCGGGGCGAGGGAGGGAGAAATGCCCAGCCAGAGCAAGGGGGTCGTGAGAAGAAGTGTGAACAGGCCAATCTGCTTATTGGCTTGTGTCCACTCGTTGCACTTTTAGCATTCCCTGCGTCTGTCTAGGTCGAATCAATTAACAGAAGCAATTAAAGGATTTCCTGACAACATCCACCCCAATTCGCTCCACCCCGAAACCCTCGCTGCAACGACGCGAGCCGATGGGAAAAACAACACTTCGCTGTCCGCGGGTGCTCCAACCACTGATGGAATTCCACTTTTCTTCCTTTTTTCCCTCGTCCTAGAACGAGCAAATACTTTTGTCACTGTTGATTGCGAATTAAAGAGCGCCACGCTCATTTGCATTTCTAAACGACTAATTAAAGGATCAAATTGCTTGTGAAAATAAGGTGGGCCACCACACCCACGTTCTAGGGTTTCCTCGCTCACTACATAAATAAACATTTGCTATGCAATTGTAAGTGGTGATAAGTTCTGAAGACTAAAAAAAAGAAATTTGCATTCACCAAATGAATTCGAGTGAACGGTCCGGCATTTTACACTAAGTATTTTCTGATATATAGTGGCACAGACTTAAGGAAAAGTGTAATTGAAATTTTATGCAAATTTGAGCGTTCGTTTGGCGTTGCTAGAGACTTGACAGCCTCATTATTTTGCCATTCCTCTTCTCCCCAATTACGTTTTTCGCCATTTTTTGGTCGACAAGAGACGAGATGGGGAGGCGGATGAGGGAAGGGAAAAAGAGGGGGAAAAAAAAGGCCTCCTTTCGGCGGCCGAGGAAAGGAAGGAGGCCCGGGTAATCCATCACTGCCACCACGACGACAGGTCAGCGCTCATTAGGCTGCCACCACTGGATTTCGTGCAAAAACGAATTAAATAGAAATTGTCGAATATGCGCAACGTTGACGGGGACCGACTCCCTCCACACCCCTCGCTATACGTTTTCCCAACGTCTACGACGACATGGCGTGCAGCACGAGCGATGCAAACTCGATGGGGAAAAAGACTTGAATATGTTTCGCTGCTGGATTTGCATTAACTTTGCAATGAAATCACGAGACCATCTTGAAGGAATTTTTTTCCCTACCCTATTTTTTTTCTAGACACCTCGTTTCCATCGTCTGCGGAAAATGAGGGTCGTCATGACGAGGGTGGAGAAGGGAAAAGAGATGAAATTAGGGCGCAACCCCCCTCCGATGGTGATACAGAAAAAAGAGACAGGAAATCACATAAAGTGATCCAACATCAATGAAATTGACAGCACATCACAATTAACAACACGGAAAAAAATATAAAATAAAAAAATAAAAAAACAAATGAGCGAGTGAGAAGTAGAGAAAAAAAATGTGAAACGAAATAAATCAGAGGGCAACTAGAGGCCACGTGTTGCCAACTTTGCAAGTGCGGAACCCGCTAGGCCGCTAAGCAGCCCCCCACACACCCCTTTGGGGTGGGGTGGGCGGCCGAGATGGACGGAGCTCGGCCCGGTGTTGACTCGGGCAGCGGTTTGGCGGTGACCTTGCGTTTCTTTGTGGAATGCATCTTTTGATAACTGGGGGGATCCACCTGGCACTGGCTAATGAGGTCACATCAAGGTCATGCTCCTGCCTGTCCCGCTCCGGGGCAGAGTGAGTCGAGAATCTCAAGTCCACCGGCCCCTCCCTACTCTCCATCCACGCCCTCGAGGATGGGAAGGGTCGTCCAAGTCTAGTAGGCGGTTTGGTTTCCATCTATTCCAACACACTTAAGGTGTGTTTAACCAATACTCCATTTTTGTACTCGACAGATCAATGGCCCACACCCCCTCATTAAATTTTTTTTTTCTAAAAATTTAACAAGTGCACTTTGGTCAATGTTATTGAAAATGTTGTATAAATTTAGATGGGCTGGTGAGGGATAACCGCTTGTAATTACAATCAATTTCGTCCGGAAATGATAAAAATAAATGTTACAGTATAAGTTGATACCTGTAAGCGTATAGATGTATTTACCTGAGAGCAATGCACTTTCAAAGAGGAAGTTTGCGTGTTTCTTTCAATTTTCTTTTTTCTTTTTCTGCGTAGTTGTCTATGTTAATTTTAAAACGAGAAAAAAATTAAAAAATCTTGATTTGTACTTTTTATTTTTTTTTAATGAGAAATTCAATTACAATCTAATTTCGTCCATAATTGTTTACATTTTTTGCGTTATAAGGAAGATGAAGTTTTTTTGTTTTTTTTTACCCGCGAGTGATTTTTTTTTATTTTGTTATTATTTTTTTTAGATGATGATGGTGATGAGGGGGTTGTTGTTTGTCAGGTGACAGGGGCGGGATACGTCCCGTACGTTTTCGCCGCGTTCTTCCATTTGGGGCGGGGCAGGGAGACGCGGGATGGGGAAGGGAGTAGGGAGTAGTTGCTTATTGATTTGGAGCTGGTTGGCGCGCGAAACGCGACTGACTCGTGTGTGTTGTCTTTTGGCAGAGACCCCGGACACCGAGAACCGCCGCATGGAGTGGACAACGGTCAACTTTTCTGTACTCATTCCAGACTCCGTTTCCTGCCCGAGGTGGAATTGAACTCGGGCGCCAGTCGGTCAGTGGTCTTTTTCAATTTTTTTTTTTTCGTTTTACGTTTTTAAAAAATTTTAGCGCAAAATTTATCACTTAATTTTACACTCACTTTTAATGCGTTGGTGGGTGGCGCCAAATGAGTTGTGACGTGATCGGCGTCTGTCACTACTCGTGGGCGGGTCAGGGAATAAGAATGACCACAGTGTCCTTTGACAAAGTCCTTTTCATTTCTCGAGAGTTTGGGGTCGTGTCTTGCCCTTGACCTCTCCGATGAATGACGTCACAAGTCGTCCATCATACAAAATGGGGGAGGTGTAGCGTTTCAAATTTTTTTGTTGTTGCAATTTTGACTCGCGAGACACTACACGTCACGACAAGAGGATTGCTTTTCCTTTTTTTCTTTTATTTTGGGTGGGCTAGTCAGTGGTGGGTGGAGGAGGGGTATTAGGTCATCGATTTATCGATTTATTTCACTTGCTGGTCAGTTGAGGAAAGAGCAATTGTACGATGCTCATTCTATTATCGTTGCACGGCGCAAATGTCCCTTCTTCAACCGCTTTATATTTCTCTTTTTGCACTCTTCAATATTTCACTTTCTACCTGTTTTCCTCGTTTTTTTGTCTTAGCCATATAATTTTTTTCATTTATGTTTTATTTGCCAGACCATCGAAATTTTTTATTTTTTATCGCCGATAAAACCAACTCGTAAAAACTTATTTTATTTTATTCTTTCGAAAGAAAAACACTTTTTCTTAGTTTTTGCCCGACTTTATGCTTATTTTCATCGATGTTTAAAAAAAAATTCAAAAACGATCGGTAAATAAAGGGTAAAAAATGTGACGTCATCGATGTTTACTCATCTTTCCTTACTTGATGGCGCCAATTGATCTTCTTGTCCTACTTTTTCTCTGATTGATCCTCTCTTTCTTTTGCTTGACTTCATTGTCAGTTGCTGCGACGGTAGGTGGCGTTCATTTATGTTTAATGGCGACGCTACAGTTTGCACCCCCTCCTACTCGAATCCACCCCCGCGTTCGTGTCGCGTTCTTGTCGTCGTGTGCCGTTTGCACGTGCGTACCCCTCCTCATTCCTTGCTCAGATCCATTAGTCGTGGCTGTTTTTGCGCTTTATGTCTCTCTTCCACCACCCCACTCTTTTTCTCCTCTCTTTTTCTCATCCCCCAACAACCCTCCCCCCGTATCCCGCATCGTGCGTTTTCCGTGATATCTCACATTGATCTTTCGCTTGACGGTGCGTTCTGATCGGGCAAGGAGTTAATCCTTTCGCTGTACGTCGGTAACGGGGTTCAAAGGGTTGCGAGTCCCATTAGAGCCCACTGTTCATCTTGGCGTGGTGCTGGCTGGCGAATCATTAGTTTTTTTCTTTTTTCCTTTTTTTTTTTTTTTTTTTTTTTTTTACTTCGTCCACTGCTTTTCTTTTTCGTCTCCTCACTTTATTTTTTTCCTTCTTCGTTTCCAATTCGCCTCCTTCAGCTTCTCCTTTTTTTCTTGATTTTTCTTATATTTTTTTCCCTTCTCTGGACTTTTCTGCTGCTGCTAGGGCGTGTGTGTTGGTGGCGCTGGAGCTTTTGCTCTCCTCTTTTTCCGTTTGTGTGTTTGTGTTTATTGATTCGTATGCCAATATCTTGCGTTGCCCTTGGTGATCAATGAAACATTTTTGCCGCCACAAAAACGACCGAGAAATCACCTCAAATGCCCCTGGCTGGATTTGTTTTGAGCCCGAGACCAATTACTATGGACTAGTGTGTCTTTGAATCTAATTTGATAAAAAGCCCCCTTCGTTGCACTTCTTCTGACTCGCACTCCACATTGCCCACTTTTCTTACTTTTTCTTCGTCTATTGCTTTCCACCTCACCACCGCCACCACCAACTACTTCTGACCGCTTTTTTTATTTTGTTGGTGGATCCTTTAATTCGGTGGGGGCAGTAATCTCGCGTAGGTCCAGACGCTGGATTAAAGTGTCCAGTGGACAAATGACTCGACATTGGAACTCGATTGGAGGCTCGCTACAAATCGGCTTTACTTATTGCATAATTCGGAAATTAGGAAGCGGCGTAATTAATGTTTGGCCCTCTCGAGTTTTTTATTTATTTATTTTTGTTGTTAGATTAAGTTAGTGGAAACGAGCGCGTTTTGTTGATTCTTGTAGTCAAAGGGAATGTCCAATTGCTGTTCGAAGACACGCGCGCATTTGCGCATGTGCAGAAAAGCTCATTACGAGGGAAAGTCCAGTTGGCCAGTACGAAGAGAAAGGAAAAAATGGAGAAAAAGTTTGTGGCAGAAAAGAAAGAAAGGAAAGAGAAGGAAGAAGAGAAAAAAGGAAAAGAAGAAGGAGGAAAAAAATAAAAAATAAAAAAAAAGAGTTGTGCGCAACTTCCTCGCCACTCCCCCTTCTCCATCCTCTTTTTCTCTCCATCTCATCCATCCACCGTCCCCCCCTTCCCCCTTGCCTCGTTGCCAAGATGAATTGAGGGAGGCGACCAGCTATCGGGACAGCGGGGGCGGGCAACTCGCAACGCCAAGATTAGAAGCCCCGGGACACCCGCGGAAACGGGGGATGGGTCATCCTTCTTGGCTCGCGTCTCCTCATTTATTTTCGCATTTGGTCCCTCGACCACTTGACCAGTGAACGCGCGCCACACACACACACACCACCCCCGCCACACATTGCTCTCTCTCTCTCTCTTTCTGCGTCCCTTCGGAGTCCCTTCGGAGTTGACCGCGATGATGGCTGGCCAGAATTCCCTCGCGAGTTCACGTCTAGAAACTGCAGACTCGATCCCTCAACGCGCGTTTCTCGGATAAAAATCATGACAGAGAGGAGGAACGAGAGAGAGAGAGCAATTAATGAAGTCTTAGAGAAGGAGGAGGAGGAGGAGGAGGAAAGTAGAAAAGAAGCAACAGCCCTAATCGCCAACTCCCCCGCTGCTCGAGCAGATTAGACGCCGGCGTTGGAATCGTTTTACAGCCCCCACAATCGAGCGTTTCGATTAGCATTGCTGCTGAAGCGGATGGCGCGTCCTGTCCCTTCCTTCCACCTGATTCGAGGCCGCTCCTCTCGACCGTGACTGGCCCCACTGACCTTCAGGAAATTAAGCTGCTGTGCGATAAACGTTGAAAGATAAAAAAATAAAAAAAAATAATGAAAAAAAATAAATAAAAGAGCAAGTTGATGGAGTCGAGTCATTTGCCGCCCTCGGGCTGACGCTAAGTTCACCCGGTGAGAAAAAATAAAGGGTGAGATAGGTGGGGGTTTGCGTTATAAGGTTGCACGTTCTTCTCACCTTTGCGGGTCCCCCTGGGGTGGAGTCGATGCGTTCGGTGTTGGTTCCTAATGAACTGTTTGTTTTCAGCGGCATTGATTGACTACGTGGTGTGGTCATTGGTCAGTGTTGGGGCCCCTGTAGACTAGTGCCCATTAGTCAGCCGCAGATTGGCACGTGGGGAATGAGACGCAAGCCGTACCAGATTCCCACTACAACTTCTCAATCACATTGGGAAAAATCTCGCGATATTTTTTCCTCCCTTTTTCCTCCTCGTCTTTTTGCTTTGCTTTTTCTCGTTTCTAAATGTGACTTTTTTTACACTTTTTTTTTTCCTAAAGACTTTTTTCCTTTTGCAAATGTGACTGCGAAATGTCTCAGCGTTCTCAATTGGATTTCCTCCTGCGTCTGCTGGGGTGGGGAGGGATGCGCGGGGGTGTAATGAGAACGCGGGTGGGTACGTATTGTATCAAAAGTGAGAATTTGCGATGTTGTTTTCTTTTCTTTCTTTTCTTTTCTTTTTTTTGGAGGAATCTTTTTTTTAAAAAAATAATTTTTTTTTTAGAATCGTCTTGGTTTGGCCCGACGAATGGGAGTCCATTCGAAATTTTTATTCCATAGACCCAGAAGTAACAGTCACGTGCCTCGTTTCGTCCGCCATCCATCCGACGTTGGTGTCAATACCAGGTGAGTTGCGCGAAAGTTAAAACGTCGACTGTCTTTTCCTCCCAACCGCGTCCAGTTTTGGATTGAAGGGTGGGGTTGTGTCCTTGTGCGCATGTGCAGTGGATGCTGAGTGATAATGATGATGAGCGCCATTACTTTAATGGATCCAGTCATTAGGCGCGTTCTTGATCGCGTTCTTGTACGTCGCTTGGCTTCTTCTTTTATTTCATTTAATTTCTTACGATTCACCTTCATTTGTTAGTCGCTTTGTGACGTCATCTCAAGGTGTTGTCACACCGGCGCTCTTTTAATTTGAATCGAAATTAAACTCGATCTTTTTTTGCACACCCCAACACATTCATTCTCAATACCCACATTTTTTTCCTCCTCTTTTAATACCTAAAACCTCACACCTTACATTATTTGCCCAACTAATGAATTTTTCAGCGTTTTATATATTTTTATTTTTTTTTTTAAAAAAATTTTTTTCTTATGAGAAAAAAAATTTGCTGCGTGATCCCTTGTGCAGAGTCGCTTCATAATCAAGTAAATACAGGGAATGTACACTTTAATATAATTGATGGTTTTCACTAGCATATTTATATTTTACTATGTGTTTCTTCAACAACGTAACTGGTCGAACAAGCCCTATTTGAATTATTTTTTATTTTCGTAATTTATGACTTTTTTTGTTGGTAAATGACAATTCTCTTGTTTTTACTGGAAAAGGGCATCAAACTTTATTTTAATTCAAAAAATTGAATTTTATGTTAAAACGATCTCTTTGTATGAGTAACCGGAAGTGAAGTCATGTTGTAGAGCGCCTTAAGACAAATTTGTATAAAACGACGCTGAGTCATGACTTAGAGCGAGTCTTCGGGTTTGAGTAAAAATCGCGCTCGGGTTCCCGCTTATCCCTCATTTTTGATCATTCCTTAATCAAAAAACAACAGAAATCGATGAAAACTGCGTTTAATCTTCCTTGAATGATAAAAACTCAAAAACAATAAGACGTTATCAGTAGGGTAAAATTATTCGAGACAAATTATTGCGTTCGCAATAAGACAAACTATATATGTTTTAGCCTTGAGATGCAACTATAGTTAGTCCCACATAAGCGGCTTTGTCTATATCAAACCGTAGGGGGATTTCTTCACCGACTGTAATAAGACATTGTAATTGTTTGGTCGCAAAACTGGTTCAATTATCGTTTAAACTTTTGCGTGACTAATTTTTGGAAGGATATTTTAATCCAAATATGGTATTTTCAATTTTCAAATGTAAATATCATTTAGAAATAATTACTTTTCGAAGGTAAAGCGTTATTTACACTGTAAACAGGAAAGAGTGAAATTAATTTTTTTTTTAGATTTTGCTTGTTAGTAAATTCATTATCTATTACGAAGTTATCAGTAGTTTGTGATTATTTAAACAAAACTCGGGTTGTTGCGTGATATTTCGAGATTAGATTTTGTGACACATTTTTAACTTTTTTTTTTAGTATAAATAAATTAAATAAATTAAATTTAAAAGGCAAGATATTATTAAATAAATTATAACTAGAATTGAAAATAATATTTTATAAAACAATTTATTTATTGTATTTTTCGAGGCAAAAAATGTTTATTTGAATTTAATTTAATTCTAAGTGCCGTTGGGAATCGAAGTTTGAAGTTAAGTGAAAAAAAAAAGAAAAAGAAAAATCGAAATTTCAAACACACGGATCATGTACAGTGTACACACACACACTGAAATTTTAACTCGAGTAAAAGTACAGAAATAGGGTTTTAAAAATAGCACTTAAATTTAGAATGGATTAAGGTTGTTTCTCTCGTGTTTATATTGTTCGCATGTTTTCCGCTCTTTGACTTTGATCGAGTTCGTTTTTGGCTTTGTATTTTGCATTTATTTTTATTTTATAACTTATATTTTAAGGGTGTTGATCCAAAGAGGGATTCGCATTTGTGGGCGTTTCATCCGAGTCGCCAGTGTCCGTTTGCTCGGGGACGAGAAAGGGACCGCTGAATTATCAATGAGTCGTGTCGGGTCGATCTGCTCGTTTGCGTGCAAAGTATAAAAACAAATAAAGAAGGGCAGCAGCACATATGTTGAGGTGTGTCCTGTAGCTTGTTTTATTCGTCGTTTCTTGACTTGTACCATGTTTGTTCATCCCGCCCGTTTGCCTTTACTTGCGTGTCTTCGATCATGCAGTCGCAAAACAAATAAATTAACCCTTGCATCACGCTGTGATTGGCCGTTTTTCGCCGTTTTCGGCCGAGGAACGTTTACGACGCATCGATTTGACGAATTTCTAGGCGTTTAAAAGACGCGTTATTCAATGTTTGTAATATTCGAGGGTGCAATAACACGGGGGAATTAATTTTTCATTACGGGGGAGTGTTAAAAATGAGCTTTTGTTGCGTCTATTGACCCATGAACACACATCGCGATTAGGAATATGAAGGTCCAATGTAAACAAGTCAAAGCTTTAATGATATTGTCTACCGTGATATGTCAAATTTGACCCAAATCAGGTTGGCCGAGTCAAAATATGTAAAAAAAATTATGTGGCGATGGGTTCTGAAGGATTAATGACGCTTAAATTTGAATGTTAAAAAGGAGATGTTGGGAAAAATGTTAATTTTTTTTAAACTGGTTTTTCCTAAGTATTTGGTTGAGTAAATACAAGGGGTTCTTAAATTGAATAAATAAGTTTTCCTTTCTTTCGCATAGAATTTATGGTGACATCGCAATTTAGTGCTACAGCATTATACAATTTACTCGTATTTGTTAATGAACTGGTAAACGTTGACAAAAAATTGTTTTCGAGTTAAAACCAGGAGAAGGATAAAAAGCAAAAAGTAGCTTGGGAAAATGTAATATCGAAACGGGTTTTTGCGACAATTTATGTCCCTAATGGTCGAATGATCGGATTTGATAGTTAGAACATTAATTTTCTATTTTTCCCGAAAAGGATGGTTAAAAATGTTCGGTGTGAGTTACAGTTTAATTTAGGAATCAAGTTCTTTGCTCCGTGATTTCGGGACGCAAGACACTGCGAGAAAAATCAGTTTTACAAAAATTTACAAAAATTTACAATAATTAAATTATAAATTACGTTTAAGGTTGTAAAAGAACACTTTACAAAATTTACCGGAAAGCATAAAACCGAAAATGTAACTTAAATTTTTTTTTTACAATACATTTAATTGTAGATTTTCGTAAATCTGATTTTTTTTTTTTTTTTTTTTTTTTGCTGTTTGTAAGGGATTACGTATTTGCGTGTTTTTATATTGACATGTAATCACGCGTCGAAACAGTTAGTTTAAAAATTGTTCGATAAATTTCAAAATTATGTTCAATTTAGCTAAAACTTCCTGTTGTTTTTAAATCAGATAAAACTACCAATGTAATTAATTTCCAATTAATCATAATCTTTTGTTTTTTTTGCTCCTATTATCCTTATTTTTCTGAATGTGAGTTGAATGGAGTGTGTGCTGGCAAAACATAAATTACGGCATTGTGATCAGTAAGTTGTTCTAATTAAAGTATTTCATCACATTAAAAAAAATTAGGTGCATTCAAACTGTCATTTTAATCCAATTCTGTTAGTTGAATCAATTAGAACATCTCAATTTTAGGAAAATTTTTTTAAGTATTTGAATGACACTTAATCGTGAAAACTGAAAATTAACTTTTGTATACAAAAATGCTTTGTTTGTGATATAATTATTTTGATGAAAAATCAGCTCGTGTATAGAAAACAGTGAAAAACCATTGATGACATTCAAAATTATCAGTTTTGTGTATATAGAAATGAATTTTATATAAGCTGCAGCAAAAAAGTGAGAAAAAATCCATTTTTGCAGTACTTTTCGTGACTGAGAATTTTGGTATAAAAACTGAATTTTCTGATTGAATGATTTACGAAGAATGTTAAACTCGTCCTGATGGCGGAGTTTCAGGTCTGTTTAATTTAGATTCGATTGTTTATTGCGAATTGTTGTCATAGCATTTGGAAGGGCAGTTCGGGAAAGTAGCAAAAACGCTCTTAAAGGACTTCACTCTCTTGAAAGATTTTTTGCACACAACTAAACCTGTTGAGAAAAATATTCATAGTAATTTTTAAATTTGAGACATTTATTGGATGATAAATCATCAATACAAAATTTACTAAAAAACTACTCATTCTATCATTGATCTATATCTCTCCGCATTAATCAATATCAATTAAAGGTTATTCTATCCGGATCTCTATTTGCTGCAAAAATGTTGTTTATAGACTTAGCAGTTAGTGAAACAATCGAACCGTAATAATAAATGTTACTTTGACTGGAAAAAATAAGAGATTTATAGACTGACTAATTATAATAGTGACAACTTAATTCATATTAATCATTTTATAAAAGAGCCACTTTATAATTTTGATAAATACTAATTTTGTTATTCGTTGACAATTTATAACAAATATAAAGTTTATTAAATTCATTCTCTATAAATCTAATTTTTTCAAAATGTTTATTGCTTAATAAACATTTAATAAGTGTTTTAAAATCGCATAAATACATTTTATATGAGCAAATGGACATTCTAAACGATGCCAATTATTTTAGTTGTAGTGATTAAATTTTCTATTAATATAAAAATAAAACAAAGGGCGAATTGGGAATTCTGTGACAGAATCAGAGGCTTTGTATAATTGACGCGCAATTGACGTGTAGGCTCAGACCTTCCTTCCTTTCCTTCACATGTCGAAATGTGGGGGGGAAAACCCCAGTAGGGACACGCAGACGTGATGGGCGATCGGGGAAGATGGGATCAATAAGGTGTGCGTCCACACCACCACAACTTGGTCATCATCGAATGGACGCGGGAAGACGCAGGTGCGCCGCCCGACAACTTCACTCGCAACGGCGATTGATCGCTCAATCATCGCACGCTAATTAAACCTCAGCCACTTTCCCCTCGAATCGAATCGGCGCGTGCCGCTCTGCTAGCCCATCAGAACGGACACTCAACGACCTCATCGCACCGCTGTAATTGAATTGACGAACGCGTAAACAAACGCCATACCGACCACCACTACACACACTGCTCTTTCCCCCCACATTACATCGATAAGAGGATGGAACTCGGGACAAATCCGAAGACAAATCCATCGAGGATTAAAAAATAAAAGGAAAAGAATGGGGAAAAAAGAAAAAAAAAGCTACATCTCCCTATAGGTCATCGAACGCAAAGAGG
Source organism: Stenotaenia linearis (assembly GCA_034700445.1). Lineage (NCBI taxonomy): Eukaryota > Metazoa > Arthropoda > Chilopoda > Geophilomorpha > Geophilidae > Stenotaenia > Stenotaenia linearis. Next base: position 24,792 of record JAQIXT010000034.1, on the reverse strand, counting down.
GGTAAGGGAGCATTGGGGAAAAGAGAAGTGGACCACCAGGGATAATGAGCGTATCGACCGAGAGTGGACAGTGGTCAGAAAAAAGGGAATGGGAACGCCACAAGGTAGTCACTAATCACCAAGACCTCGTTAGATAAAAAGAGAGCACGTGACACGGGTTCAACACCTGTCTGCGTTGGTCATTTGGTTAGGAAGACGCCAGTTGGTCGCAGCGTTTGGATGCAAAGGGATAAGGAGGGGTTTGAACTAACAGCTCGTTAAAACAATTGCTGGTCACATTATAGCGAGAGATGGACCTCGTTACGAGTCCCCCATCCCAAAACTCATTACCTCGATGTAGGAAAGGAAAGACGGAAGGGGACGCTAACACATAAAAACGAGTGAGGTCCATTTGAAGAGCAAAATATGAAGAGGATGGTAATAAAAAAGAAGAGAGAAAAGAGGAGAAAAAATAAAAATAGAAAAACAAAAGGCGATGCTGGAAAGACGCCCTCACAATCGAACTGAGGCGACTTCAAAAATCTTTTCAATTTTCTGCTCCATTTGTTGCCACACCCGTGGTCATTTATCACGTGACCTGACCCTGCACGCACCTGATGGATCAAATGAAATGTGAGAAAAGGACAGTAAAATGCGAATGTTGGGATAATTTCGGCTTGAAAGTTTTGAAAAAAGAAGGGAAATAATAATAAATAATCAAGTTTCCTTATTTAGGATAAATATACATTATGTCACACAACTCAAAATAATTATATGTGTTTTTAATTGCCTATTAAATTTAATTGCAACTATTGTGACACGGTGCTACTGTGTACTCGCCGCAAAAGTCAGGCACGTTTATAAACACCGGGTTTCCGAAAATCGAGAAACGCCATTGAAATGTAGTCAACAATGGTTGCATTGCGGGCTTTCATGCTACAAGGGGCAGCTGTGACCCGACACCATTTCAAAGCGAAGGAATTTGGTGTGGTCACATTGGGATTCTCGCATTGAGAAATTGTTGTTCGTGCCCTACTTTGTTTTGCAGTGGATTTCTCTACAAATATGACAAACGTGATTAAATTAACTGAATAACTTTTAATCCCCTGTCCATTTCACTTTCAGGCCTTGCTCTAATTATACTGAAAATGTAAGCCCAATCAGGAATTTCTTGTTTATATGCAGCATTACCCTGATTAGAATTTATGTTTTATTATCGCTTTTGTCGTCAAAAAAAGAGTTTTCACATATTAAAAATTCCGCGGTTTTGACTCAAAATGCAAATACGACTGGTTTAAAACCCTTATTTAAACGAGTTCTATAATTTATATATATTAATTCCTTTTTGAACAAAAAAAAACACCTATATTATTACAAAGTCGTGGCTACTTCTGGTCTTCATCGATTGAAACCGAGAATTTTCCCCCTCTTTTTATTTATTTACTTTTTTTTTTTTATTTCTCTATAAATACGGAGTAGCCTTACTTTTAGCATAAAAAAAAATAAAACCACATGGTACATTTTGATCCATTTTATCCCAAGGATACATTTGCAAGGGGGAAAAAATAAGAGAAAAGTTGGAGGTGAACTATTTTGGTCAGTGAAACGAACGACAAAAAGGAGTAGCCCAACATGCATCATTAAACAACATCCCCTTGCAGCGGGGGTGCCACATTAGGCTCTGCAGGCAAAACTCTCTCGCAACACATCAATCATTGTCACCTACCCACCCACTCAGAAGCCCTCCAACCCAACTTCGGCATCATCCTTTCTCCACGTTTTTTTGACGAGTTTTAGGGCACGTCAGTTTCACTCGCGACCACTGGGGGATAGCCACCACCCCCTCGACCCCTCGACTCGAGTCTGGTATCTCGCACCTCCACTGCACCATCAATAATGGAGGGGTCAGTGAGTTGAGCAGCGTCTCAATGTTTCATGAAGGAAGAGCCATTAGCAGGATTGATAACGATGAAGCTAATTAAGACTGCAGTTTGCTCCTGATGCAACGCACTAATTAATTAGATTCGATGGTCGCCGGCCCGTTCGCCCAAAAACTACTCGGTCACCACGTGCCGACTGTACCAAGTGGTGTGTCCAGCGACGTCGCGTTCCCAACGGTACGTGCATTCCCGACGCAGACTCCCAAGGGGGCAGCACTGAATCCGCACTGCTGCAATGGACACTCAAAATCTAATAGGCCATCAAGGCTACTGTGTACTCCCACGATCCCCCCACTGACTTTTCCTCGTAGTGGACACTGGATGGTCAGAATCTTAAGCGGCAACTAACTCTCTTTCAGTCTGAATAATACATGCGTTGATTTTTTTTTTTTGAAAAAAAAGTTTTTTTGATTTTATTTTTGGTACTGTAAAGAAATACTCCTCACTCCTTTGATCACACGTGCTCTTCAGCTGCTTCTGATGATAATGATGATGATGATGGTGCCGGGTTGGTGTTTTGCGACATTTTTTTTTCCTTTTTTTTCTCCCTTCTTTGGCTGCTCCTGAAGCGAAGGGTCTGTTTGTGAGCGGAAGTCGTGCGATTCTGTCATGGTGGGTTATTGATCTGAGTGGGATTTATGGATTGGCCTCGTCCTCGTTGTATAACGTGGACATTGCAACAACAACTTCTTGAGCTGTTCTTTGTGGTGTGGCACTTGATTAACTGACTTTTTCCCTCCTTCCGCAGCGTGTGGAGGACGAGGACGATGTGATCCGTGTCCAGAGTGCTGGTCCCATCATCGCGATCCATCTTAAGCAGATGCCGGGGGTAGGGCGTCTAATGGGGAGGAAATCTCCAGTCCCCGAATTAATCATTGGCACAAACGCAGCCGGATAATCAACTGGGCTCTCGATTAATCCCCCTTCAAAACCTCCATTCGAAACTTTTTTCCTCCCATTTTTCCTCATCTTCTTTCCAGAAAAAGAGAAGAAAGATGAGGGGGTTGGTGTTCAAATTTCTAAGGTCACCAGCTGTTACTGAGGCCATTCGCGAGCAGTCGCGAAATCATTAACGACCTTATTCCAAACAAACAATTTAAACACATTTGGGAAAGCAAAAAAAGGGTGTTTTACGCCACAAAGGGTCAACAAACGAGATGAAAAGAAAGAAAGACGAGAAAAAAGGAGAGGAAGAAGAAAAGAGAAACAAAAATGTGCAGGGTGAAAGGAGGAAGTGTCGGGTGTCAGTGTCTCAGGTGGTTATCTTTAAGGTATCTATCTGTGATTGCCTGTCACTCACCACTGTGGACATGCGGCTGAACGCCCCAGCACAACACAAGGAACGCAGGGTGTCTGCTGTCTGTCATCCGAAGATGGCCCCGAGAGACAACTTTCCCCTCCAAACTTCTTCGACGCCGAAAAGATGGCGTTGCAAATTGCTTCCCTCTTTTCCTATTGATGAGTTGATGAATTGCTCCACCAATTGTTGGTGGGAGGTGGTCACGGGGGAAGGGGGGAAAGGCCCGCCCCGATTCAATTAAAAAATTACTCGGACCCCCGTATTTCGTGTCTCCCTGGTGCCCTTCCAAAATGAGACTCGAAGGAAATTAAACATGGGAGTCGAAATTCATACGTGACAGCGCCGCCTTCACCAATGATTGATGACGGCCCCTCGCACACCCCACCCTCCCACACACCCGCGTCTTTTTCTCCTTCTCCCTCTTTTTTTTCCTCCACCATGAGGGATTTGCTCAACTAGAGAGCGATGGGGTGGTGGCTTCGAATCTATTTCATCCGATGCTATTTTTGTTAAATTGTATTTGACAAAACAAATTCGAATGAAAATTCAAAGTTTTTTTTGAAATTTTATTATGACTTGATTTGGGTTTTGTCTTTGCTTAATGTTTTTTCAAGGGGTTGCTTTCGGGGTTGGACTTCTCTGTACGGCTCGAGTAAATCTTCGGATTTGTGTGTGACAGAAGTTTCTCTCGGCATTGCACTAGGCCATTAGGAGGAGCCTTGGCTTTTTATCGGGGGAATTGCAATTGGAATTTTATCGGCGGTTTGTCTTTCTCGACTCAGACAAATGAGGCCGGACAGACGCGGGCTGTGTTGCGACTCGTTGGACTAATGCGAGGTTTCTCTAAGCTCGGAGTGCTTTGCGCCCGTGCAGGTAGAAGATCTTTGCGTATAAATCACTTGAACTTGGATGAGTTGGAGGGGTGAATGAGTCATTGTGGCTTCAACTGATAAGCTTTGTGGTCGAAGAGAATGAGACGTTGCTCAGGTGTTGTTAAAAAGTCCACGCACCCAGAGATTGTGAAGCCGAGTGAGGGTGGGGTCGTTACGAGACTCCATTCCCACACAGATCAATACGCTGATGGGCCGTTAGGTTTACCCTGTTACGCTTCTCCCTCTTTTCTTTTTTGTTTTTAGCATTTATTTTTTTTTAATGGAAATCTTTAATTTTTTTTTTATTTTTTTATTTTCGTTGTATTCCTTCTGTTTAAATATTATATAAAAGAAAAAAAAACAGGACGTAAAACGACATTTTTGAAAAATTTGCATGAAAAATCAAAGAAAACAATTTTCCTCTTTTGAGGGAAGTTTTCGCTTCTTTTATTTTTATTTTTTATCAATTTTTACTTTTTTATTTTTATTTTCTGCTGCATCATTCGGCTTCAATTTTGTCGATGATGATTTTCTTTTTGGACCCCAATCAGATTTACCGTGACAGATGCGTGTGTTTATCCCTGGGGACTTTAAGGCGTATCGGCTCGGCGGATAGACACATTTGTTGATATCCTACCGCGGATGATCCACGACATTTTTCGCCGTTTTTCCCGTACATGACACAGCACAAAAATGCCGCATGTTCATCATTGGCTACGAGTTCGGTAATTGGTATAGCGTAGACATCACTAGTCATTTATTTGGATGGAGAACTAACAAAAGCCAGCGTCTTTGTTTCTTCTTTTAATAGCTTCTTCGATTTCACCCTAAATTTGAGCCGCTCTGCACTCGCAGCCCAAATTGAATCACACTTACAAGGGAACTACACCCACTGGAACTCATCGATTTCGCTGACATTTTTTTCTAATAAGAATTAACGTGGGAACCGAAATCTCGTGGAAATTTAAGTTTACAAATTAATAATTAGCAATCTCCAAGTTTGGGTGAGCAAGAGTGAAAATTATTACTGTCCAATTAACTTATCTGTGTGTGATTTAGTGGATGTATGCAAATTAGGTTGGGGGAAAAAAATGAAGATTTCCAGTTAGGGTGGTTTCCTTACTTGTAAAAGTGGGCCTGAGAACTAGAAATGACAAACTTTTTTTTTTCGTTTGTTTTATTTATTCTTATTATTTTTAAAAAAATGTGAGTAGTTAGAATTAGATTGGTACATTTACGTGAGGAAAATGCGAATTTAACCACTTAACGGGTTACAAAACCACAAAAAAAAAAGAAATGAGCAAAACAGTCAACAGCAATTTATCAGTCCGTTCGATTAGAAATAAAACATCCACACTTGAACTGAAATGACTTTTCTAGTTTTTCTAAGTGGTTGTTACACTAGTTTTCCTCTAACCAACCCAAAATAAAAATCGCAAATTGGCGCTTTCCAGTTCAAGTGGTTTCTTGATTAAAATATAAACAAGAAATCTTAAAAACGCAATTTAACAACAACCGAAAAAAATGAAGAAAAAATCGCACTTGACCAAAATGACCATTAAAAATGCACGTCCATACGCATGAATGGCACGTTGCATAGCAACGAAGCGTAAATTCACTTTTTGTTCACCGTTTTTTATAATGCAAATGATCCGCATACTTATTTTTTCTTCTTCTTTTTTCTAAAAACATTCTTCAGGTCTCTCCTTTATTAAATAGACGCTTCACGCTGTATACAAAAAAGGCAGATCGTGCAACGTAGAAAAGTTTTGCATCGGGTCATTTTTTTCAACCCCTTTATGTCCCAGCTCAATCCTTTGACGGCAAACTCGTTTTTCTTTTTTTACTTATTTTTTTTTGTCCTCGTCCCGGAAGCTATTGAGCTATTCGGTCAACCTAATGCCTACTCCCACACAGGCATGCAAATGAGTGAGAACACGCGTGTATCGTCACCTGGCGTCAGATTAATGACCGTAAGACAACTTTTGGCGCCAACTTTGTCTTGCTTAAGAGGGAAAAACTCATCTTTTCGTTTAATTCGCTCAAAATAATTGTACCGCTTTTCAACTTGGTAATCCAACTGAATTTATTAAGCGTCTTTTCCTTCCGCTTCTCTTTTTTTTCTCTTTTTCCCCCCACTTTTTTGGCGGGGAGACTCCTCATCGTACTTGGAGATGGATGCTGCAGATCCATGGGAATTGATCTGAAAGAGATCCGCCAATGATTAATGACTTTTTGCTTGTTGTTGTTTTTTTTCTGCTGTGTGCGTGGGTAGGTTCGTTTTTCTCTTTGGTCCGTCTCGTGGATCCACAAGCTAGGACTCATTTGTCAAGCCTCAACCACCCCCATCCCCCTACCCCCATCCTACTACTCTTTCTCTTCCGTCGCTTAATATGAATGAAATTTCTCTCATGCCAAGAAGTGCGTTTTTTTCATTCCTTTTCTTTTTTGTGGACACAAAGATTATTCTTTTTCGTACCAACTTTTTCATTTTTTTTTTTACTTTTTCTCAACTGCACCAAACAAAAATAATCCCCACGAAAAAAAGTTTTTTTTTTTTACTTTTTCTTTTTTCCGAAATTTTTTTCAAACTTTTTCAAACACGGCTTTGACGTCACGACTTAAAGAACTAAATAAAAGACACTCGAAGATGTGTAAAAGAATTGATGAACATGAGAAGCTGTCGTGGACACATGATTAACTATTAATCCCCTTAGGCCAATCAATCAGCGAAAGAAGGGCAAATTGATGAGCATTTCGGTTGCCCACATATTCGTCTTGACTCGGCCTGGGGGTAGGGATTGGTAGGTAGGTGGGGGTGGCACACACCGCCCCCGCAATTAATTGGCTTGCCGGCCAACAAAAAAGAGCAAGTGGTCGAAAAGAAGTGTCCACCAAGGGAAGAAAAGATCGATCCATGTTTGGCTCCTAATGATGAGCCTCTGATGGAACTTATTACGAAAAGGGGGTTAGGGGAGGGGAGAAGCTTGTTGTGTCAGCAACATGTCTGTCACTCGGTGCACGACTGGCATTCGGGCAGCCAAAGCCGAAAAAACAAACTGCGTCTCTAGAGACAACAGACTGTCCTAAAGCGATCCGTTGGCCGCTAATGAAATTTGTGCAAGTAGAGGGGTCACGAGGTGATTGTAGAGAGTCAGAGGGGGACGCGGGAGTGGGAGGATGGATGGATGGATGGGAGGAAGGGACGCGTCTTAATTGGAGCGGAGCTAATCAAAGAGAGGATCCGAGGGGGCAGGTTGAGCTCATTTGCTGCACTCGAGTTTACTTTGGCCTCCGTGTCAACATCCTCCACCTGTTCTTTTCTTTTTTTTCCCTTTTTTGTCGTTTGATTTTTCTCAAATGTTTCTGCGGCCTCGTCTTGGCTCCGGGAAGTGACGTCAGTGGCGACGCGTTCCGGTCGGGCCGCCAGCGAGTCGGCTGCCCCGCTGTGTCTTTTGTTGATGCGGAGCAGCGTGGACCGGGGGCTGCGGTACAGTGAACTTCCATTTCCTGCCACTCCTACCGCATGTTGGACCGTGAAAACGAAGTGTGCGGGGGCGTGGAGGGAGGTTGGAAGGGATGGGAAGGGTAGGTCGGGCATGTTCCCTTAAGTGAAAAAACGAGGACAAATAAACCTGGTTGTTATTGTTATTTATGCTTGCGCGTAATTATCGCTGAATTTTACACGAAATTTGTTTTGCTTGTGACTTTGACTCGTCGTGTGTGTGTTTATTGCTTTTGTTTACACTTTGCAGAAACGTGTGAAGCGTGTTACACAAGTCAGTTGCAGGAAGAGGAGGATGATAAGGCGGACTTTGAAGTCGGCAAAATCTTCATCCGAAAAGTGAGCACCGTCGAAGATGTGTCGGATGTCGACGAAGCAGGAGACGGGCCCTTTCCACAGGTGAGATTTCCACTTTTTCTGTTTCGTCTCGCAGTATTCGATTTTTGCGGCACTCGATAATTCGATTAACGCGGTTTCACTCAATACCGTCCGCCTTGATTGAGCGTTCTGCCCCCTCGTTCGCCACCCTCCCCCTCCCATCACTCTAAAAGTAGGAAATAAAAAGAATGAAAGAAAGAGAAAGGAAAAAGAAAAAGTAGGGGACGTGGCTCCCCCAGAGGCCCCTGCTGAGGAGTGTGTGCTGTGCCTCATCACCGCCGGCCATGATCGATTAATCCACCCACGCACACACTTGCCCCGTCGTCCGCACCCACAAACGGACGCCAATTAAGACACTTGCAATTCTCAGGCTTCCTCGGCGCCCAAAAGGAAGAAATTGGAGCACCCTGGCCCATGCGAAACTTCTTCATTAGGACAAGTGCGGCGAAGCACACGTAATCGGCGGATTCGCGGTGAACACGAATTTAATATCACATCGAATCAGACGTTAAGGGACCTGAAATTACAGGTAAGTGAGAAGCGGTGGCCTCGATGCGATGTCGGGGGAATAAACGTGTTTGTTTTTATTCCAAGATTATGAAGGAATTTTGCGTCGCGCCTTTCGACCAACATCTGAGCTTGGATGGACGGCCCCTCACGAATAACGACGCGACTTTATCTGCGTTACACGTCTTGCCCGGAAGTCGAATTTTACTCAAGGTAAGGTGATTAAAAAGGAAGGGAGAGATAAAAAGTTCGGAGGAGGGGAACGAGTCGATAGTGTGTGTGTGTTGAGTCTGAACAGCAGCATGTGGGTCATTGCACGCAGAATGCGTAATGAGGGGCGTCGCTAATTGACCAGCGGCACAAGGTGACCTCGAGCGACACCTGCAGCCCGATGGTGCACGCAACCCTCGTTATGACGAATCACGCAGCCTGCACGCGGTAAAAGCGGCTTTCGGCCAACTGCAACTGAGTTTGGCTTTTGGGTGCTGTAGGGGCATTCAATCCTTTGGTTCCTGAGGAATCTCATTAAGCGTCTCGGTCGGGGATTTGATGGCAGGCGCCGCATTCCGCAGGCGACAGCGTCATCGGCGCGCCGTGATTGGTAGTTTGTTTCCGAGTGGCAACTTCACCTCGCATCGCGGCTCCACCCATCGTGGAAGGGGCCGCGCCTCACCTGCAAACGGGTGACCAGTGGTCGCCCAATTTATGGCACTTATTAATTTTTATGGGTCGTTCTCATTAGCCGCTCGGTCGTGAATTTATCGCGTTCGCGATCTGCAGTCGCTCATTTTTCATGGCCGGCCTTCGACCACGAATATGTGTGACGCATCTTTCGCGTTTTCTCCCTTCTCCGCCTCTCCTCCCCTCCTCGCCCCCCTTCTCCCTCCTGGAATTTGGCGTCCGCTGGTCACTTTGCTGATGAACTCATTCAGCTTCGTGGTCACGAACGCAGTTCTCGGCGCTGGCGGCGTCTACCCCATTTGCATTCGCAGGTGGCAGTCCAGGTGAGCCAAGTCGACCGACTACCAGGAAACCCAAATTGCGGGGAGGGGCAATAAAAGGTAGAGACGCAAGCGCAAAAAAGGTCGCACTTGTTTCTTTTTCTCACGTAATAAACGTGTTGTAAAGCGACAAATTCCTCTTGTATCGACTCGACTTTGATTGGGGCTCCATTTTTATTGTGATCGATCCAGGCGTCTAATTACAGGTGTGTCGCCGCACCCCATCCTCCCCCGGGGGCCAGTTGGCGTTTGTCGGTCTCACGAAAAGACACCAATGTCTCAGATTGATATCAGGCGAGGTTGGCGAGGCACATTAATGGCCTCCCTTTTGGTCACAGACGCCTGTTTTACTGCCGTTCACCAATTGACCCCCTTACCCCTGCTTCAATTACCCCGGTGGGGGTTCAGCAGTGGGGAGCGCCTAACAGGGACCCTCCCTTACCACTTTTACTCATCCCTTCTTTTATTGTCGACGTCTAGAATCACCCGATCAAGACGAGGTTTCCTTTTTCCACCCCCGACATCTTCATGGGAGGCGAATTTCGATGCGGACAAAAAAAATTGTTAAGAGACGCGCCTTGAAAACGCACATGGTTTAGGTTTCATTTACTTATTCGCATCCCTCGTCGCCCCTTTTCTGCATATTGCGTCTTATCGTTTATTTCCGGTTGCGAAATAAATTGGAAAAAATTGTGCGCAAATAAATAACAACTTTTGTTTTCTTTGGTTTTAATACGGAAAATGGCATTATCTGACTTTGTTTTCTTTTATTTATTTAAAATACACATTTTATTCTTATTCTTTTTTTTTTTTTCTTATTATTATTTTTAAATTTATTTATTTAAAACATGATGCGTGTTTGTGAGGATGGAGAAAATTTTTTTCGTTTTTTTTTTGTTTTTTGTTTTCATTTTGGTAGTCGATTAAAATTTCATGCATGGATTTGTATCTCGCTCATGATTTACAGAAATAATGCTTCTTGATTCGCCTGCGGGCAGCGAACACGGCCCGAACGCAACTGCGGCCCGCAACGCAATAGAAAACTTGCACCTTCCACCCCCTCATATTTTCTCTCTCTCTGTTCCCTTCCCCCTTCTCTTCGCATTCCCCTCAACTTCTCTCGAGGGCCGAGTAATTACGGGATCCCCGCTTTTCGGTTTGCGTTGCTTGGCAACTGGTTACAGTGTAGCGAGCAACGTTTCTGCGGCGTTTCTCTCGGTCGACCTGATTGACACTTTGATTTTGCGGTCACTCATCGACTCGTCTGCGACAAACCAGTCATCAAACGCAGCCATTGCTTTTAACTCGGACCAAACCGGCGCTTTTCCGTCACCTGCGACGCCGATGCCAGAATGATGAATGGCGATGGATCTAAGTCGCCAATTTGTGCCTAATATCCGGTCAAGTGAAGCAGTCACCCACTGTCGGCTTCGATGCTTCGTACAAAGAAACCCCAAATAAAAAAAAAAGTGAATCCTTGGAAATAAATCGTGAGCTGATTCTGGAGGTGGACGTTTTACTACCTTGCCAATTGCTTTTAAAGGGCAATAAAAAAAAGAAAGAAAAAAAAAGTCAAGTACTTTGGGAGACACTTGACTGCCCCTCGTGTTCCTCTTTTCCTTTTTCCCCTTTTCGTCGACCCCGTTTCGGATTTTTTCGCGTGAAAAGTGAGATGCCACTCAAAATGTGTGTGAAATTATTTTAATTAGGCGCCGAGGATGTCATTTTAATTAAAGGGGTAAAGTAGGGGTAAAAAAAGTGACGCGGCCGATAAATTTATATTTTTTAAAAAAATTTAATTTTATTTTCCCTAACCCTATGACTTTGAAACTAATTAGAATGTGCGTTTTTTCCCCCTCAGTTTTCACTAGTTTCCCCGACCAAAATAATTTGGAACGCAAACCAAACTCGTGTTTCGATATTGATGACGGGTTGAAAAAATTTCTCACGAGGTGAGACAAGTGCAGTTCCCACGCATGCTCGGAAAGTGAAATGCAAAAAAAAGAAAAAATCAAACCCTTTTCCGGTTGGCGGGAATTAGTCCCAGATGCTAATGAGCAGTGGGAAAGATGAGATGCAGCTGCGCACTTGCAAAATGCATCTGTTCTCGAAATGCCAACCAAGTTTCGAAAAGGGAGTCGGATGCTTGTTTTGGAATTTGAATAATTTCTTACGTCCACTTGACCCACACCCAGTGTTGCGTTGCGTCGTGGTCCATGTTGGGGCGTGGTGCTGGTACATTAATCGATGTCTTTTGGTTTTTGAGATGAAAGATGTTTAGCAGCTGTGTCTATTTCGCCGCCCTCGCCTCGGGATCCACGCGTGTGGGTTCTTTTTGGCGCCAACTTGCATCAAAATTACCCTTCTCGGACATTGTCCTGTGTCGCTGCGTCCCTTCACCTGTCCGCCCTCCACATTCTTTTAAGTGGCAAAACCGAGGGAAAAGACGGGGTTTAATTTTAGCTCTGCACACGATGACGCGTCTTTCATGGAAATCACACGCGCACACTAAGTTTTGCACTTTAAATGGCGCAAAGTGAGGACAAAGCAATAAAGATTTAAAAATTTCAAGTTTTTAAAAAAAAAATTTTTTTTTTTGCTCAAAAGTCGAGTTCTTGTTGAAAAAACAACATTTCATTATTTTTGGTTAACAAAACTTTGATAAAATTTTAACTGTTTTCAGTCACCAAACGTCATTTCGAACAGTTTTGCAATTGTTTTAGACGTTTTCTACATTTCCGCGAAACTTTTAAATGACGATTTCGAAATTGTCGTCACTAGTTGAAAGTACTCTTGATCATTTTTTGCGTGTTTTTAAGTTTTTTCTATACTTTCAAGCATGGCTGAGCACTGTTGGAATAATGATTTCATTCAAAATTTTTATTTAAATTTTTTTTTTAAAGGTTATTATTATTGTTTTTGTATTGTAGGCCGATGAGCCGGTTGGACAAATCATAATGGAAGAAGACTATGCAAAAGGTGAGCTCATTTCAATGATACATTTCTGCTGGTACATTAATGAAATTCCCTTCCGCTCTTGTGCAATGCCCTTATTTGGATGAGACGCTACAGGCGTCGGGGGCGGATGAGAAGCGGTGGGGGTGAGATGGAGAGATGGCAGCACAGTTCGAATTTATGATAGCAAATGTTGACGGGGAAGGAAAGGGGAGCCAAAGAGTCAAGTCAACCCTTTTCCACCCTTCCCTACCCATACGAGCAGAGGAACGCCGGCGCCCACGACCAGCAAAAAGTGATCTCACCACATGGCCGATGCTGACAGAATGAGTGCCGGCGGCGGGGTCACGAGATTCGTTTTCGCTCTTTCTCTCTATTTCTCCTTGACTCCCATTGGGCGTCACAATCCATGAGACTCGCGTCTCTCTCTGCTTGGCCGGGCCGAGAAATGGCCCTTAATCACACTCCTCTCACCCCCTCCCCTCCCCATCCCACGTCCCTCGTCAGCCTTGGAGTCTCAGCCGCAGGCCCCCAAGATGAGTGGCGTCCCCTCGGGGTGTCCTTGTACGGGGCCGTTGGCTTGGTGCCAGATTTTTCCCGCTCTGCCGCCCCGCGGCTGCCGTTCAGCTCCGAGGATGTCAATAATTGGCCCCACCACCAACACTCCCTTACACCACCACCCCTACTTCACCTTGTGTAAAGCTTATTCGCTTCCCGTCCACTTTTTCGCAAATTTTTTATCGCACTCTTTAAAAGTTGAAAAAAAATTGTTTTTCAAATTTTTTGAATTTTTTCTTCTTTTTTTTTTAAATTTATCTTTTAGATACTCAACCTGAAGAAGGTTTTAAAGGTAAGCCCAAGGGCGTGGTCGTTGACCGGAGGCAAGTGGTCGGAGAGAGAAAACCCGTTGATATTTAGGATTCAAAGAGGTGATCGAGATAGTCGGGCGACGCCTCACTAATCCGCGAGCGGGTTACGCGGACGCGTCTCACGTGGCACCAAAGGAGTGAGGCGATGCTGCCTTCCAAACCATAATCCGTTTTTCCTTTTTTTTTTTTTTAATTTGAAAACTTTTTTTTCAATTTTGTTTTTTTGGACGCTCATTTCGAGATGAGGTGTCAATGAGGCGGCCTCAGGCGGGGTTGGATACTTGCATCTCGCTGACCCCCTGGCTTTGGTCGTGCACGCCCCGAGGTCAACGTTTCTTCCTCACCTCGCCCTGGCCAGGGGCAGGTGGCTGGACGGACGCCAGCTGTGTTCTGGTTTCCATGGCGACTTGTGTGCAATGGGGATGGGGAGGCAAATGGCATGACATCATCGACGAGAGGGGCGTCTGATCGCATTTATGCCTTGACCTGTTGCTCGTGAGACGCGCTTATCTCTCCTCCCACACTGCCCCGGTTCTGTGCCTCCCCTCTTCCTCCTCCCACGCAGTCCATCGGCGAGTGGAAATGGCGTCCCCAGCTGCGCCTCGGACTAACGAGTGGTCGTGGAGGAGGAAGTGGGGAGCACGTTCGCTGGCCCGGGGGTGGCGCAGCTGACGCTAACTGCCCAACTGGACTCCAATTGCAGGCACAGAGTTGCTAAGAAGCTGAAGTACCCGTCATCCCAACCCTTATTGGATCTTGTTCTCAACGCGTCTCCTCATTTTTCCTTTTTTTTTTATCACTTCAGAGTTATATTTGTATAAAACTAATAAACGTGTTCGTTTCACTAGTGTTTGATGGTCATTTCAATAAATATCACTTTAATAATATTATTACATCTTTTTATTTTATTTGAAAAGAGAAAAAAATTTCGTGCGCGTTTTCTCGACTTAGCGTTTCGCGCTTCATGTAAAATGCACGGGAATCGCGCGTTTCTTCTTCCTCGGGCGTCCGATGGCGAGAATCTTCTTTTTTTTCTCTCTCTTCTTTACACTCGTCTTTTTTTTTTTCGCTTCTCAATAAATCATGGCCTAGTATAAGTAAATGCGTCCGTTAAACATTGATGAACACTGCTGAAGGGAGGAACGCGTTACCGCGTTCGTATGTGTGTGTGTGGAAGGAAAGGTCACCAGGGGGAGTCGAGGCGGGAGATAGTGTGTCGCTGTTCTTTGGCACACGTGGGTCAGTCGTATAAGACCCGGCTGTGATTGGGCGGATCGGGTAAACGCGTCGATGACGTCATCCGGCAAGTTAACGTGCGAGTCGAAAAAGAAGAAAGTTTTCGTGACGAAGTAAGGGCTGTTGGCAAGTGCCCTTGAGCAGTCGGTTTGTATTAAAGAGGGTTTTTCCTCAGTTAGCGCCCCCTTCCGCCCGAACCCAGCATTTGGACTGAGGGGTAGGGAGACTGAGTTGCGTTCGGGTTGGGCCACAACCGGTCCGCACTTTTCAAGAAGAGAAGCAGGAGGAGGAGGAGGAGGGGTGCAGAAGAGAAGGAGAAACGCCAGTCGCTTGTCAGAACGACGCCCGAGGAGCTCGAGGTGAGAGGTCATCTTGCAACGTCTTTCTGTGCTCGACCGGCGGCAATGTGCAAATCGCCGGTGCCGAAGCCGTGATCAGTTGGACGGAGTACGGGGCTCGGGATCCGGCCGCTTGGCGGCTTGTGCGTGTGCAGTGTGTGTGTGTGTTGTGCGCGTGTCGCCAGCAGCGACTCCCGTGCAGGCGTTGCGTTTGTGTTTGGTGCGCCCTCTGTCCGCGTTTGTTGGTGAGCAGTTGGTGGTCGGCGGGCGAACGACGATGATCTAGAGACGCCGAGTGCCGCTCTCAGTCATGTACATGTACAAGGAGTGCAAGGTGGCCCACAAGGATCTGTGCATGAGTGCCATGCTCAAACCAGAAGGTCCGCAACCCGAGGATTATTCCACGCCGTTACAACAATATCATTCCAAGGTAAGACACGTGCAAATCCGCTTTTACAGCTTCAAAACTCCGCGTCCGATGTCCGCCGCACGTGGCTCAGCTGATCTCAATCGGAAATTTTTTTTCGCATTTTTTTCTATATTTATTTATTATTCTTTTCTTTTTCCTCTTTTTATTAAATTTTTTTCGCTCGTCATTTTTTTTTCTTTAATTTTTATAAATGGCTGCTGATATGAAGTAAGGCGGGGCCTCGGAAGGAGGAGTGGGGGTGGGTGGGTGGTAGAGATACGGGGTGGAGGTTGGTAAGGAGGGGAAAAGGGGAATAAAAAAATTTAAAAAAAAAAGTAAAACGCGGACATCCCGCGTCTCCCCTCGTAACTTGAAATGGTTAAACCGCGCACGAGGAAAAAATGGGCCTCGGGGTCGCAAAAATAGACGCTGTCCTAGCAACGGGTCTCGTGGTCCCTGGGCGCCAAAACCCGAATTCCCGCATCCCCCTCCCTCTCCTCGGCATTGTGGGTCGTCGTCCTTCGTATCCATTATCCCCACTTTTTCATACCCTGCGTTGGCGTTCGTTGGATGTCAGTCGACATCATTAGAGGCCACGCAAGAAAAAATGACGAAAACTTTTCGGGCTGCGTTGCCGGACCTGTTTAATTTGTAACGAGTTGTTGTTGTTCGAATTTTTTATTATAAATCATTTTGATGTAGCGTCGCAGTTGGTTAATCAGCATTTGATAAGACGTTCTTTCCTGTAGTTTTGTACGCTGATATGGACGAGGTCGCGGGTCCAAAGTGTGCGTTCGGGGGCGTCGTGTTTGGGGTCCGCCGGCGTTTTGTGTCTGCCGCGTCTCACTTTGGACTTTCCTCGCCAGACGCGATCCCGATATTCTTTCTTTCTGTCTTTTATTCCTTTCGATTAATTCGTTTCTTTCCGCAATTTTCGCTTGGCATCGGGTCGTGAGCTTCGTACGTTCGGCGTGTTTCTTCTTCGTTTTTTCTATTCCATTTGTAATTCACCTGATGCTCCCAGGCGGGTCCCTGCGCCATAACTGTCAGTTGATCGCCGAGTTAATGTCTTATTTGGTTGCGCGTTTCACTTTTTAAGTGACGAAGCCCGGTCGTCGAGTCGAGTCGGCCACTCCATCTCTTATAACCGATTAAAATTCGTTGACAAATGTCACGGGGTCACCATAGCAACCAAATGCAGATCGCGTGACACGAACCAAACTCGCCATTTTTCCGTTCATCCTCTTCACATTTTCAACCACAAAATTGAATTAAAAGTTCAACTCACAAATCCCGGAAACGACTTCTCCCTTGTCCGACTTATTCGTGCGTTTTCACATTTTTTTTAAATAAAAAAAAATCAAAACTTTGAAAAAACGTTCGAATTTTTACGACCCGAGAACTCGAATCGTCCAGGATTTTTTAAAACGAACTTTGTCTTTGCATTTGAGACAGAAACGGATTTATTACGAAATTTTCAGGCTTATTGCGGGCGATTTCTCGGAATCTCGCACGCGAGTTGGAGGACGGGCTAAAATTTCGTCTACATTTCACCAGCGCGTCTGCTCTACCGCCGGTCGCGCCATCTCGGGAGCGCGTTCGCAAGTTCATAATTAGCCGCATTTGTTTGCATTGTGGGAACATCCAAGATGGCGGTGAGTGGCTGTCGCTGTTGTGTCTCCGCATGAACCGCATTGCTTATTCGTCTCCGAACGAGTCGAGGTACAAGTCGCCTTTTTTAAAATCGCGTTTGAGCGTTTCGTGTGTGGGCGCTGAGTCTCATGGCGGCCGTAGTCGCCGCTGGTCTGGCCAAACCCTTCGTCCTGGCACGGCCACGCGATCATCGCGCTGTATCGCTCGGCTTCCATGGCGTGTTTTATTTTGGCTCGCCCGCGTCCCTCCCGGCGTTCGACCGCATGCTTTTGCGACTCGGGAGTGCTCCGTCCCCCGAATTCGACTCGTATTTTCGCTATAAAACACGACATTCGTAGTGGGCGGCTGTCGTCACTAAATGCCCCTATCGATCCTGTTTGGCCTTCGAATTTGTCGTTGCGTTCGCCTGGCGTCCCCGCCAGACGCTGGACGCTAGCGCGCCAAACTCAGATGCGCTAAATGAAGCGCACGCGTCTTGCTTACACTCCGGTACTCGGTTAGGGACCCCTTGAGCAGCCATCTTTAGCCGAGGAACCAGTTTTTCCCCGTCTTTGTGCTTAAGCCTAACGAGTTAGCGTTCCGTGCGAAGGGGAGACGCGGGCGTTCCAATCTCCTTTTCCTTTTTTTTTTTTCTCTTTTTCTTTTACCTTTTTTTGTATTCACTTCAACTTTCTTTTATTTTCTTTTCCTTTTTAATTTTTTTCCCCCATTTTTTTCCTCCTTTTTTCTTCGCACACACTAAGGTCGTGTTCGAGTCCTTGACCTTTGCCCCTCGTGTCGCCATTTTATCGCCGTCTGATTGATAAATCCACGCGTTCGATAAACAGTCAGCTCCCTCAGGTGTCAGCGTCCGTTTTCCTCCACTCTCCTCTTTTCTCCGTACCTACCTGTGGCTCCTTGACATACTTGTGGACTTTTCTTTTCCCACGGACCATTTGTTGCGATGACGACGCGAAAATCGAGTCGAAGGTTACCTGCGTCCCATCTTACGTAAGCCGCGCCCCGAACTTTTTTCTATAATTTTATTCTAAAAACGCAAAAGAAAGACTCAGCGCTCACTCAAACGATTTCCGCAATCTCGTTTTAAGTTTTAAGTTCGAAACCGACGCTCTATCGACTTAAGATAAACGTAAAAACGACTCTCGAATATACCGTTTTCTTGCGAAACATTTCTCTCTTTCACACTAACCATTAATTCAATTCAACAATGTGACGCATTTGTGCGCTTGGTTGACTTAAGTTTTGTTTTCTTACAGGTAAGCAACTCATTTAGATGTTAAATGATTTAAGTGGATAATGTGGTATCGCGCTAAGGACGACTACAAACTTGTAAGTGTCCTCTTTTTGGCCTCTTGCGTTCGTAAATGGACGGTAAAAGTTTTGGACGAACGCGAAAAATGGAAATTGCGCTTTGTTTAATTCGACTACGCAGTTATTGTTGCTTTTCTTTATTTTGTTTCTTGGGTTTTTTGTAGGAGATATCGGTTGAAATTTCATTTTAAAAATGCATGACACTGCGTTCTTGTTCCTGACAACGTAATTTGATACGTAGTCGAGGATTTACACCTGCCACTGCACATTATTTCGCCCCACAGTCGATATTTTATTCGGTCGCACGTGCGAAGACGCGCGCAACGCGCCGCGTCCATCCAGCGGTGTTGCGAATCGGGTGGTGGTGATGTGTTGCCGGCGTTGGCTGTTTTGTGTGTGTTTGTGGCCTCTTTATTAGTCAATTTTAATTAGGGGCCACCACGCGCGTCTCACTTGTGTAATTAAGCGAGGGAATGAAATGCGCGCGCACTTTTTTTCTTGCGTTGCTCGAGTCGCGCGTAATTAATCGTCGGTCATTAGTAGTTTGCGCGATGCGATTGTCGTTTGTCACTCCATCACCGTGACGTCACAAGGGTCGCGCCCGCATCTGCAGATGTCTCTAAAAATAATACCGTGAGTCAGTCGGAGAGGAAAGGAGGGCGCGTTTTCGCGTCGTCCGGGGCCTTCAACTCGGCGTCTCAGGATTTTTCGTTGCATTTCGCGAGTGAGAAAAACTTTCCATTTGAAAAAGAAATTAAAAGTCGATCGACGGAGGAAGGAAGTGGTTTCAAACACTAGGAGTAATTAAACTATAAATTCATGGTGTCAGAAGGCGAGGCTTCTGAAAAACACACCTCATCCTTCTCCACCTCCCCCACCCCCCCGCCCTACCTCGGAGGGAAGAAATGCTGGGTGCCGTGAACCAACATCGCCCGAGGTGATGTCGGCTACGTGAATATTTAAATTGACGGGCCCGAGAACGCAACAGCTCCTCTCCCATTCCCCCCGCGACTCTTCTCCCGTCCCCTTCGACGCTGTTCACGTGGCGTGTGAGGGTGGGTGCTAATCCTAACGCTCGCTTTTCCAGATAAGAAGCGTGTTCCTTCCTCGCACTTGCAGGAAATGGTCGCTTTTTGCTCGCGTTTGCTGTTTATTTCGTGATGGGGTCAGCTCGGGTCGGGTGAAGGTGACTCAAGGCCACCAGTCAACGGGTCACCACGGGACACGCCCCGCTGGAACCCTTTGCATACTTCGAACACCTTGTCCACGCGTCTGATCTCTTTTTAACAACCCCTCCTTCCTTTTCTCTCCCCCCCCCCCCCGAACCGTTCCCTCCCCGCGTTTCGGCTTCGGAAATGGACGCCATAACCGTGTGTTGGTGGTTCCCTTCCTTCTTTTTTTTATACTTTTCTTTCTTTTATATATATATATATACTTTTTTGGCGCGTTCCTTATCTGAGTCCTCGCTGGGTGAATGCGTTTCTCCCTTCCCCTCCCCTGACCCGCGTTTCTGTAGTTGAGTGGCGGCGTTTCGATAAGCGCCAAAGACAAAAGTTTTGCAATGTGTCGTCGCGTTCTGAGTTGGTAATCGGGTGTAAGTTGGTTTCCATGACATTTGATCAAATACACCCCAAGGACGCAAATGGGGACAAGAAGGGAATCTCTTTCTATTTTGGGAAAACCATCACCATCTTGTTGCATCGTTCCGTGCCCCTCTGCCAAACAAAATTGTGCATGAGAAACATCGTTTGTCGTCTTTTCATATCCAATTTTAAAAAATTTCACAAAATTTATAACTACTTTTCGAGTTATTTTATAAATTTTAAATTTATTTCGATTTTTTTCTTGATTTTAATTAAATTGGTCACGATTTCCATCGATTATTTCCATCGCTGCAACATTTTATGGCCGAAGGATTTTTTAAATGTTGTAGATTTTTATCTGAGGATTATTAAGTGTTTTAAATATGTTAATATTTTCACACTTTGCCGAATTAAAGTGCGTTAGAATAACGTGACTAATAAAATCGGGTATCAACGCGAGAGATTTAGTCTATTGATATCGCGTACCACTTCCGGTCGTTACATTGTTATTAATGTAAACATGGCGGAACGAACTAGTGGAAAATGCGGTTTTGATATGAAATTTGTTACTCGGTGTTTGTGATGTAATTTTTTCGGGTTGTGGGATCGGATGATTTACGATGATTGAATTATGGGAATCGAGCGCCCTGTATACAATGACTTCGGACAAAAGTGAATGAATTGTAAGTTTTATTCTAAATGTATGCATAAGTGATGTATTCACAGTTCATGCGAAATTAGCTCGGGGAAAAAAATTGCTTTCCGAGTGTAATGTAATCGAAAATTACGGTGTTAGTAATTAGAAAAAAGTTATTTACATTTTCCCATTTTGAGTTTGAAATTTATTTATTTTAACTAAACTCAATTTACTTTAATGTGTTTCAGGAACTTTAAAGAAACGGTGGAATTAAAATGCAACGGATAGGCCTATAAAAATTAATGCGATGTAAATAGAACAAAAATTTTTCAAAATGTCAAAAGTCTAGAAATTCGTTAACTGGAAAGAAAAAAATATCGATAAATCAAATTTAATCTTAAAAAAAAATAATTAGTTTAAACCGAGTTTTATATTGATATAAAAGGGAATATCCGTGATTAACGGTCAATAAATTGATTTTAAATTACAATACAACGAGCGTGGGCAAATGGAGTATTTATGGTGAGCATTCGATATCGATGAAATCGATTTCGAGTTTTATCTGCACAGATTATTAGAAAAGGGAGTTTGTATTCTCGTTATCAATTTAAAAAAAGCAAATGAATGAGAAAAATTTTATTCAAAAAGTACGTCGGTTATTATAGGCCTAACCATCAATTATCACTTTAACATTAACATTTACTTTTTTGTTTCACTCGTAATTGAAATGTTACGACGCTTCTGTTTTACTGCGCAGAAGGAAAAAAAGGAGGGAGCAAACAAGAAAGAGACTGTAAATAATTTTTTTCGCAGGAGTTGTAAGTTTTTCGAGTCATTATGTGGACTTGAACCAGAAAATCACGACATGAAACGGTCAAATGTTTAGTACCCTTTTACAAGTGGCTTTTGAATGTTACGAGCAAGTTTTCCGCGATACTGTAGCCGTAGTATTTTTTTCTTTTCTTTTTCTAGAAACGAGTAAAATTCCTTTTTCTTCCTGTTCCATTTCTCGTTCGGTGGTGGTTGTGTGGGGCGCGGCGTCTGTTTCGTTTATTTTGGCTTCTCATCCTCCTCAAATAATTTTCTTGCTCGCCTCAATTAGTCCCTGGCCCCATCAAGGACACTAGCGCCCCCTGGCTATTGGAATGGAAGTGGGGGGAGGCGAGGGGGGTGGGGGGGTTGGTTGGGCATCGCGAGTTTCCATTGAGAGGGGACCAATTGACTTTCTGGTCGGGGTTGAAGGAGTAATTAAGATCCACCAGCACGAGGATCAACTCGAGCCGTTGCAGCATGGGGCCAAATGAAAACGAGACGGGGGTGGAAGGAAAGAAAAAGTAAGGGAAAGGGAGGTGCGTGGAGTGGAGTGGACTGAGACGCCACGCACGCACTTGCCCTCACCTCAGGCGGGAATTTTTATGGCCTTCGGAGGGACGAGAGGAGCCCAGTCCCAGCTCCGCGTGCCCTCTGTAGCTGGCGTTGTGTGTTCAAGTTGCCAGTGGTTCGACGTTTGTTGCGCTCGCTTTTAATTTGTTTTCGCCCGAGGAAGTGGCCACTAAAATCCCAACTTCCTGCCGTAGGAAAAGGTCACTCTCCATCCCTGTAACGCCATGCTAGACGTGGACCTCCACGAGGACTTCTTCTCCACAAAGTGGTCAGTTCGCTTTGCTTCTTCCTCTTCAAAGGGCGTTGTCCTTTTCGGGTGGGTGGGTATGTGTGTTGTGTGGGTGGGTGGGGGTGGGGGGTGGCTGGGAGGGGGTGTTGCAAGCGTTCTGGCGTTCAATCGTCAGCTGCGTTACCTTTTTTTTCTGCTTTTCCCCTCTTCAAGGTCGTTGCGCGCGCATTTATTTTTTTTTTCTTCTGTGAGGGTTGTTGGTTTCTATTTAACTTTTTTTTTATAATTTTTTTTTTTATCTGGTATTTGTTTTACTTTTTTATATAACGTGGATTTATTTTTTTTAATTTCACAAAAGATTCAATCACGAGTTGACAACGTCACGTGCTCGTATTGTCACGTGGTTTTTGTCTCTTGGAATTTCATTCCGTGTGTGTCTCGTCAATAAATAACAGGAATAAGATCCAGGGGCTAATAACGAGCGAATTCTTTTCTTCCTTTGCTTACTGTCTCCGTTACCCCATCCCTCAGTTTCGCAACCCCCACATAAAAACGGCGGCAAAAATAAATTCCTCCGATTTGATTGGGGCTAACGCGTTATTTTATTACGTCATAAACAACTAGCCACCACTTGCTGGACGTCGCTTCCCCCCCTTGCTAGAAATTGCATCACTAAGGGGAGGGGGAGAAACGGGGGTAGGGGAGTGGGAGTTTGACGGGGTTTTTAAACTTTAAAGGTGTAGAGAAACTTGCATTTTTCTTTTTATTCAAAACGATTCGAGTTTGATAATTTTATTTAGGAATTTTTCCCCCTCGTGAATTCCAAACTTATCCCCTCCTCTATTCTTTTTTTGGTTGAAAAATTTCAAGATGGCGTCAAGTGGAGGTCAAAATAAAACTACTTTTCACCAGTTCCCCCTCTTTTTCCCAAATGAGTCATTCCTGCGTGTGGGTAAGTTGTGCGGGTAGTGGTGAGGGGGGTGGGTAAGCATGGCTGGAGAGGGAAGGGAGGTCGAGTGTTTTTTTTTTCTTCCCCCCCTCTCTTTGCCCTATTCAGGTCGAGTTTTTTTTCTGTCTGGTGTCTGGCTCTTCTTTTCGTCTTCTCCTCCCCTTTTCTTGGGTTGTGGGTGTTTTAAGTTGTTGTCGAGAATACTTTTGAGATTTTTATACCTTTTAACGTAATACTCGCTTTGGTCCATCGCAATGTTATTGAACGGTCATTTGGTTTTTTAATTTTTTTTCTTTTTTTCTTTTGCGCAGGTGAATTTTTTTTTTTTTTTTTTTTTAAATTTCTTTTAATTTTTTTTTGTTGCGATTTCTTTGAATTTCTTCACTTTTCGCGTTCATCTTTTCTTTGCGGTGGGGGTGGTAAATAATTTTCTTACGTGCGGCGTTGGAGGTTTCCTGAACGGACGCATAAATCAAGTTGGGTGAGGCGAGGGATCGGAGGTTGGTGGGGAAAAAGGAGGGGGGTGTGCTAGGGAAAACACGCGAGATTTTTGCGCCCATAATTCAACGCACGAGGGCGTCTCGAGGCAAGAAAAAAGTCGAGATTTGTGAGTACGACCGGAAGTAACTCGCTTGACCACTCGACGACCATTTCATTTTCTCCTACTTCACTTTTCTCTCTTTTTTCACGGGATAATGTTTTAATTCTAGCATTAACTTTTTTTTTATTTGAAAAATCTATAATTTGTTGCGCGTCCATTTCGCCACGGGTCATTCTGCGGTTGTTTCAAATGGAGCGAGGTCTCGCGAGGATGCGTCATGACAGATGACGTCACGAGCATTTTTGGAGTCAATATGTGGGCATTTGTGTACTTCCCGGGGGTGCGAATTAGCGGCTGATTGTTGCTGTTCGGTTTGGGACGCAGGAAAAGGGTGTGGCCCGAGCCCGCGGCCACGGGGCCAATGTCCGCGATGACAGCAGGTGGCATTCCTCGGCTTCCATCTTCCTTGGCGTCTTGCGCCTCGATAATAATGGTCATCGGAGCAGGAATTTCACCAAAAATCACCTGTCGGGTGTAAAGGGCTACGCCCTGTGTACATGTCCCCGTTTCGACCACTTCTTGTTCATTCCACTTGTTGTTGCCCTTAAAATGTTGTTGGGTTAGTCGATAAATTGAGTGCGCGCGCTTTTTTTCCTCTTGTGTGTGTGTGTGTGCGCGGATATTTGTAGTTTTGTTTCGCGCAATTTTCCGAGTATCATCATCAGGTGTGTCGTCGAGTGTGCTCTTTTTTGTATCGTGTCCATTTCTGTTCTTTTGTGTTCATCCATCCGTGTGGTCACGTCCTGCGTCCATTCGGTGTTCATGGCCGCGGCGTTTTTTCCCGCCAAACCGGTCTTTCATAGTCATTTGGACGCGTGAGCACAAAATGTTGCGCGTCGGTTTCGCTCTGCTGCGTTCGGTTCCTCTGGAATGTAGTCGTCTCCTCTTTGTAGTTTCCACTTTCCGCCGCGTGGCGCCACCACTTTCTGATGCGTGGTTCTGCAGCTTATCAATTCTCTCTCGACTGTATACTCTCGTAACAGATTACCGCTTTTTTTTTTCCTTTTTTTTTTTTTCTTATCTACGTCCGTTTCTTGTACGAAGTATTTTTTTTTTTTTTACTTAAATCAGTGCATATGTTCTTTGATGTCAACGTTAATTTGTGAATTTTTTGTTTTAGCGTCATTTTTTATTTATCATCATTTTTTATTTATCAT